>APFE030506977.1:0-28680 GCA_000404065.3 Pinus taeda
CATAGGAATTATACAAAGCCTTAGCTCTCATAGCTAGCCAGCTCTCAGTACAATCCTCACAGATGCTCACAGGAAATCTTGGCTTCTCATAAGCCTTCCTCTCTGACCTCCAAGCTCCTATTTCCTTGCGTTGTTCCTCTGGGATGATTCACCTTCAACAAAGTGGAACACTTTGATCTCACACACTGTCAGAACTGCACAATCCTCAAGGAATTTCCCTTCTGCATGTATGAGTTTTCTTTATAGGAAAACACTTGCAACTGATAGTATAATGTCCTTGTCTTTAATTTCAACTGGGTCTTTCTCAGAATAGACATGCATGATTTTCTGATGAGAGAATCTTCAGTTAACTGGAGTACACTAGTTGAGTGCATGCATGCATCAACTAACTGTTAACTCTGTTAGCCTCCTGCTACAACAGGTTATTCATCTTTCATGATCGACATTTTTACATGCCAAATATGTCATACTATGCACACTGCAATGCTCCATATTTGCTAAAAAAGGCCAAGGAAGGATGCCATGAGAATGTGCCAGTTCAAGTGCCACTGTTGTGTTCCAATTTTGATGTGCTATTCCATTTTTGAAGAATTTTCAGTTAAAGGGAGATCCAAACAATTTAATCTTGGCCTCCCTAGGTTTCAATTTCCTGTTGTAGAACATAGAGAATCATTATCTGTCCAAATAGCTTAATCTTGGAAGATTTGTAGATAGGTAGAGAAATAAAGGCGCTCAACAGCCTAATCTGAGCCCCTGGCAGAAATAAGTGCATATGTAGATAGGAGAACAATGAAAAGAAAAAAGTTGAAAAGCTGGGTTTGCTAGTTCAAGTGCACCCAAACCAAAAGAAGAAAAAATGCTAGGTAAGTAGGCCGGGTAGGTAGTTTTGTGGTTGCAGAATCAATGATTGTGATTAGTTTTGTGTTTTCAAAGTGTTATATTTATTCAAATCACAATTGCAAGGCAAAAGTCCATTCAGAGCAACTCAAGCGAGGCATGTCTAACTTCCCCTTTTTTCCTCTTCCCCAAATCACTCACTAACTTCCCCTAAAGAGGTCAAGATCTGCTTGACATCTCTCAGTCTCATCATTCTCCATATCACTTCCCTTAGTAAAGATTTGCTTTACTTAAGGAGTGTTCATATGTCCTCTACAAAGTTCTATCTCCCCTTTTAAGCCTAAGACCTCTAAACTTAGCGCTTTCTTATCACAATCCATATTAATGTCTAACTCTACTATGTAAATCCCTATCTATTTTCCCTTCCCCTATTAAAACTATGTTAATAAACTCCCCTATATACTTATCCCCTCCCCTTGGTTGAAAAATAACCATAAGTACACTTGGGAATTGCTAAGTTTGCCTGAAACATAGCAAGAACCCTCATTTTGCCCCTTTGAAACCATCTTCCAATGCAATGGACTCCTGCCAAAGCATGAAATTCCTCTTTTTAGGTTATCAGACCCCTTCCGAGGCCTCAAATACTCTTCGAAAGCATATATACCCTTCTTCCGATCGCAATAAACCCTTGCCGACTGCCTTAATATTCTTCCGATCCCTTTGGATCCCCCTCCGACGCGATATCGCAGTCGAAGGTTTCAATGGCAATGTTGCTCGTTTATAGTTCTCCCCGATGGGTGCTTCGCCGATGCCATTTCGCAATCGGCATATCACAATATTATATGCCACATATATATGCCCCTTCCCCTTTTCGCCGATGCGATATCGCAAGTCGGCAATCGGTGGTCGCAAGAGTCATGTTCCCGAAATGCATGCCGCTTCCTTTTACTCCAATGCGACATTGCCATCGCATCAAGAGAGCATATCGCATCACAAATAATTCCTCGCCGCATGCTTCCATTTATTCATATATTTCGTTTAAAACATGATTTATCATTAAGACATGTTTCATTGCAAATTCATCGCAAATCGCAGCATTTCAGTTATCGCTATCGTATCGCAAAAACATATCAGGCACCGCACCATCCGACGCCCTGCCACGTCACCCTGCGACGTCACTCTGCCACGTCACTCTGCTGACGTTATCTTCCGTACCAGAACCCATCGATGACGTCATCCGCCAAAGAAAGGCGTGCAAGTGCGAAAATGCATCTTAGGAGGCCCGGATTCAAATTCTGAGGCAGTTTTCGATGCCGCTAATCGCGCATCGCTCCGGGAAATGATCCAAAATGGGGAATATTTTGATTCCTCATCCGTTTTTTGCGCCGAAAAGAGTAGAAAGGGGCCGATTTTGCAGTTTTTAGCGTATCAGAAGAAAGAGAAAGGCCCGATTCAGGCATTAAAGAGTATCAGAGCAAATGTGAAGCCAAAATTTAATGTCAAAATGTACCAGGAAGCGATAGAGAGTATCAGTGTTGCGGCAAAGTGTATCAGTGTAAATCTTTCAGTGGCCCGAAGCAGGAAAACATTAAAGAAGCCTCCAACAAAGTCAGCAAAACAATAAAGGCCATTTAAATACACTCAAATCACAGTTACTGCACATCAAACTCACATAAGATCAGTGGACCAAAGCTCAAAGCACAGTCATTGCAAGCGCACTGCACCAAGCCATAGAGGACACCACATTAACTCATTTTGATCCAGCTGCCTCTGGTGCAGCCCAAAGGATATTTACTTGCATTTAATTTCAGCACAAGTTTAGGTTTTAAAGTCTTTTTTCTGCAGACCTGTTAGGTCGGTTGTAATAAATATTTTTGGATATTTACCCTATATAGACAGCCCTGAACAATGTAAAGAGGGTTGGTTTTTGTTGGTTGGATGTTTTGCTTAAACAGAGACTCGCACTGTATATCTGATAATTTCTATAATCAAAGACTGCTTACGAGTTTGAAGAATGGATTGTTTACTGTGTGTAATGGTTGAAGAGTGACTGCGGAATTCTTGTGCTGGTACATGACCCAATAAGTGCTTCTTACCTCTGTTTTCCATTCATAAATCATTGTCTAAACAGCAGAAAGAAAGATTAGCTTAGAATTTGTTTGATTGCACTCTATGCTCAATTTCTGCTGTTTCTTTATGTTTTTCATTTGTTTTAGGCATAAATATGAATTCCACATGGCTCATATTTGCCCTAATTCACCATGTATGACAGTTATCCAGGGATTCTAACTGCCTAGATAGAGCTCATTTTCTTCCTGTTTAGCTGATGAGAGATTCCTTAATTTGCTTTTTCATTCTTAAATTTCACTCCATCTCTTTAGCTTGAAGGTTGTTCATGTGCAGCTACCTTGCTTAGGTTCCCCTTGTGATCAAGAAGCATCCTGCGGTCTACTCCTTGGCTCATGCCAATGGTTTTGAACTTATCACTCTATGGCATGCCTCTCTGCTTGAAAAGCATCTTCCTTCCATTCAAACACACCAAACATAAACAAAACGCATTGACCAATCTAGCCTAAACCCCATCAACAAGCTAAACATCAAGAGAAGCCCTCTCTGATTGTAGGTGGCTAGACTACATCCAAAGATTGGTTTTGGTTACCTCGGCCGTCTCCTTCGGCTTTAGGGACACCAAGTTTTAAAAACTCACCATTAGTTCCTCAAACAATTTGGAACTAATTTAATTGGACTTAACTCAATAAACCGAGTTAACTAATTACAACTCAAATATAACTCAATCTTATCTCCTTAATTTAAGGGATAACTCTTGCATGACTTCATAAAGACTTCTAACTTGAATTTCTCCAACTAATTAATTCAAATCAAATTAATTAATTATTTCCAATTAGTTGTTAAGTCTAAATTCGATTTTAATTCAAGGACAAATTAAATTGGAATATTCTTGTTGCCACATTTCAACAACCGTCGCATACATGAAGTTGCCTACAACATTTGCATATGGTACATGAGACATATACTGATTTTCTTCATCAGTTCTAGGACTCAAAACTGAAGAAAGCTTAAAATGGGAACCTAATGGAACATTAACATGTTTCACATTGTTCATACAGAACTTTTCAAGTACTCTTTCCACATACTTTTGCTGTGATAACCAAAGCTTACCATGTTTCATATCTATGTGTATCTCCATGCCCAATATATGTTTTGTTGTTCCAAGATCCTTCATATCAAATGTCCTAGAGAGTTGAGCCTTTAACCTGTTGATCTCTTCCATGCTTTTGCTTACAATAAGCATATCATCAACATACAAAACTAAGATAATGAATATGCCACTGAAACTCTTGAAGTATAAATAATGATCATACTCACTTCTAATAAAGTTCTGGCTCACCATGAAGGAGTCAAACTGCTTGTACCATTGCCCGGGAGACTGCCTTAGGCCATACAATGATTTCTTGAGCTTGCAAACTAACCTTCTGATGCGACTTTGTACAAAACCTTCTGGTTGTCCCATATATATCTCTTCATTCAAATCACCATGTAGAAAAGTTGTTTTAACATCTAACTGTTCTAAATCAAGGTTAAGTAATGCAGTTAGTGCCAACATAGTACGAATAGAAACAAGTTTTAAAACTAGTGAAAAAATCTCATGAAAGTTAATACCTTCAGCCTAAGAATACCCTTTTGCTACCAGTCTTGCCTTATACCTTTCAATACCTCCACCAACTTTTTGTTTCAATTTGAAGACCCATTTGCATCCAACAACACTTCTCCCTTTAGGAAGTTCTACAAGATCCTAGGTATTGTTCTTGGCTAAGGAATCCATTTCTTCTTCCATAGTCGTTTTCCATTTTTCACTATCCGTAACATCTACTGCTTCCTAATAACAAGAAGTTTCCCCATCTTCAGTAATCAAAGCAAAAGATGAATCAGAATCTTCATACCTTTTGGGAGTATTTCTTTCCCTTGTAGACCTTCTTAGAGTGACTAGTTGTTGAGCTGGTTCAGAAACTTCAACAACTTCCTTTGTATCTTCATCACCTTTTCCTCCAAAAGTCTCTCCTTTTAGACTTTCAAAAAAAGGTCTAGCCTCCAACTGAATTTGTTGATTCAACGATACCTGTTCCTATTCAATTCTTTCAACATTTGATTTTAAAAGGGAAGATTCATCAAATGTTACATCTCTACTAATGACTATCTTTTGCGACGTAGGATCCCACAACCTGTATCCTTTCACCGCATAGTCATACCCAACAAAGACATAACATTTCGATTTTGGATCTAATTTTGAACGTTGATTTTTAGGAATAAGAGCATATGCATCACAACCAAATATTCTTAAATGTGAATAATCACAAGACTGACCTGACCAAACTTCTTCAAAAATTTTACAATTAATTGCTACTGAAGGTGACCTGTTAACTAAATAACAAGCAGTGGATACTACTTCTACCCACAACTCCTTTTGCAAGTTAGCATTGCTGATCATGCTTCTGGCTCTTTCCGTAAGAGTCTGATTCATACGCTCAGCAACACCATTTTGTTGAGGAGTATAAACAATAGTTATGTGTCTAACAATTCCTTCATCCTTATAATACTTTTCAAATTCTAAAGAAGTAAATTCACCACCATTGTCAGTTCTTAAACATTTAATTGATTTGCCTGTTCTTTTTTCTATCATTGCTTTAAATTGTTTAAAGACATTGAATACATCCGCTTTCTTTTTCAACATAAATACCCAAACTTTACGGGAGAAACCATCAATAAATGTTAAAAAATATAAAGAACCTCCATACGATACAACAAGAGATGATCCCCACAGATCATAATGAATATAGTCCAAAATTTCTTTACTATTAGACTTCCAATTTTAAATCTTTGTTTACACTGTTTTCCATACACACAATGTTTACAGAAATCTAGCTTCAAGGATTTCAAAACAGGAAGTAATTTACATTTCATCAGTACCTGAAGACCTTTCTCGCTCATGTGACCCAATCGCTGATGCCATAGGCGAGTACCTTCTTCTTCTTTCTCTGACACAATCACTGCTTCACTGACATGAGTACTTCCTTTGAGTCTGTAAAGATTTCCGACCTTTTCTACTTTCATAACAACTAGGGTGCCTTTTAAGACTTTCAACACTCCATTTTGACCTGTAAACTTATATCCCTCCAAATCCAATATTCCCAAAGAAATCAATTTTTTCTTCAATTCAGGTACATGTCTAACACTAGTTAATGTTCTAACTGTGTTATCATACATTTTAATCATGATATTTCCCATCCCAACAATCTGACATGATACATTATTACCCATAAACATAGAACTACCATTTACATCTTCATATGAAGTAAACCAATTTCTGTGTGGACACATGTGATGAGAAGCACCAAAGTCTAACAACCAACTTTCAAAATCCTCAGAGACATTAGATACAGGTAAAGTTTCATCTATCATACATAATTCTTCAGCAGATAAAACTTCGTCTATCATACCTGAATCAAACTGATTTGCTTCCTTCTTCGGGTTATAAGACTTTTCATTTCTAATAGTCTTTCTTAAGGTGTCAAATTTTATTGCAGTGCCAACATTTTTCCTTACACTTCTTTCCCTTTGATTTTGATCTGGAAGACCCCCTTGTTTTTTGTCCTCTTTCCTTTGACCATCTTCTGGCTATCATGGCTTCTGGTGCAGTTGTTTCAGTACTAGATTTCCTTCGTACTTCTTCAGACAAGACAACTCCCACAACTGATTCAAATTTCAAAGTATCAACAATGCTCAAACTGATTGAAGTTACGAAGTGGTCCCACGACTCGGGTAGAGAACACAACAAGGTTATAGCTTTGTCTTCTTCTTGAATTTTAACTTCCATATCTGATAATTGGCATATAAGTGTATTAAAAAAATTTAAATGTTCTCCAACTTTTGTACCCTCCTTCATCCGTAGACTGTACAATTATCTTTTCAAATAAATTCTATTGGTTAACGATTTTGTCATATATAATTTTTCCCATAAACCTGCAGTTGTACTCTCTTCAACAATGTTGAAGAGAACTTCATCCGCCAGGCATAACCTGGTACTGAGAGCTCGGGCATCCAAGTCCTCCCAGTCCGAATTTGTCATGCTAGTAGGATTCTTACTCACACCGTCCAATGCTTTGTGCAACTCTTGTTGCACCAGCAACTCCCTAACTTTCAGTTTCCATAGAGCAATGTTGTTCTTACCGGTGTATTTCTCCACCTCGAACTTTGCATTCGTCATCTTGGCCATTTTTTTCCTCCTAGGGTTTCAGTTTTGCAAATAGGTTTTCTTAGTTACTTGAGTTTCCTTTTTTTTCTTGAAAAAAAATTGAACAGACGACCTACTCCAATTTTTGTGACTTATAGGAAAAATTTTAGTTTGAATTTTGTTCCTTTCCCAAAAAAAAAAAAAAATTCCACTTTTTTTTTTTTTTTTTTAATGAGAATCTGGACAATTCTTTACTAAAAAAAAAAACCACTACATTTTTCTGGGGATTTTTTTTTAACTGGTTTTCTGAATTCAGAACAAATAATTTATGGAAAAAAGAAATTGTTTTTTGTTTTTTGTTTTTGCACAAATACCTGGGTGTCTTTTTAATAGTTTTTTCTTCAGAAAACCCTCTTCACGTAGTAGGAGTGACCTCTTCACGTAGTTCTGGACAACCCTCTTTACGCAGTAGGAGTGGCCTCTTCACACAGTTTTGGACAACCCTCTTCACGCAGTTCTGGACAGGCTTTAAACAGACCAACGATTAAAAAAATAAATTCATGCAGGACCACTAGTAGCTGACGCAATTCTGGATAGGCTCTGAACAGGCCAACGATTTTAGAAAAAAAGAACTTAGTGGCTCCTCAGCAAAAAAAAAATAAAATTGTATAGTCTCCCCGTCAAAAACTCAGTGGCAACCAGCTGCTCCTAAAAAAAAAAAAAAACTGTGTCCTTGTCAAAACTCAGCGGCAAAAAACTGTCTTCTCATCGACCTCATGGGGCAGTTTTCAACAACGACTATTTCTTGCGGCTGACTATGTTGCTCTTTGACGAACAACTTTATTTCTTGGAGCTGACTATGTTTTTTGAGGTAGCCTTTGTCTTGCTCACTTTATAGATGGCTCTAATACCAATTGTTGGCCAAGCAATTAATTAACCAAGAATTATATAAATGAAACTGAATGCAAAGGCACAAGTAAAAACACAATGTTTTACGTGGTAAAACCTTGACAGGGTGTCAAGGAAACATCCACGGGGCAAGGGAATGAATTTTCTGTTAAATCAACAATTATTCTCCATGGTTACAATAGTTCGGGCCTTCATCATTTTATAAGAGGCTCCTCTGTTACATAACTGTTGCTTCGGTATAAAACCAACTTGAGAGTAAATACAATTTTTTTTACACATATTTACACAATTAGTTGTCAAATTCCAACAAGATACTCATAGATTGTCGTTTCTCAAGCCACATGTTAGTAACAAAATATAAACCTAGGAAGGATTTTGTAAAAAAAATATGAAATAAATAAAATTTTGTTTTTGTTTGTTTGTTTTTTTTTTTTTTTTAAGATCACAATTCATAAACTTGTTATTTTGGGGATTTTTCTATATAATATTATATTGTGTGTGTGTTAAGAATTAAGTATAATCTAATTGTAATAAAGTTCAACAATATATTATGGTTGTGGTTTAACTCTTCTACATTTTGGTTTTTTCGTTAGAATTGAGTTAAAAAAAACTATCAAAATTATAGGTTTCTTTGTTATTTAAAATACATATTTGAATGTTTAAATGAATTCAACGCCCTCAAAAACTTCTTTAAGCATTGATTATGTAGATTTCATATGCCAAATTTATAATTTCAACCAATCTCTATCCAATTTCAAACAAATTTATGTTTGAAAAAAAATAAAAACATAAAAAATATTAAAATAAAACTCTATTATGTAAATAACTTAAATAATTTAATATCTAATAAGCATTTCTTTTGAATTAATCACATCACTATTATTTGATCGACGTTCCGAACAAACTAATGTAGTTAATCCCTTATTCTTTTAAATTAATTTTTTATATATATAACTTGATCTCTTAAATGATATGTATAAATTTGTCTATACATTTCGAAGTCCAATATTTGACTTTTCAACTACTTTTCGACCCATTACAGTTGTACTCTTCCCTTGATACCTAACCTTTTACAATTACTGACATACATACATATATTAATATTAGTTTATAATATCATAGTGTTAATTGCTCCTTAATATTAATATTAGTTGATAATATCATGGTGTTAATTGCTCTTTGAATATTAACATTACTTTATAATATCATGGTATTAATTGCTCCTTGAAATATAAATTAATAAAGTGAATATTTAGTTAACTTGTCCAAAAAGTTTCTCCACTCGTATAGTTTAATTATTTCCTACGTATAATTATAAATTTGTAATCTCCAATTTCACTTATAAAACATCATCAAAATGATATACAATATAAACTTGGAGATTACCACTCCAACCAACAAATAGATTATTTCCACATATAATTATAAATTTCTCACCTCCAATCTCACTCATAAAACATCCTCAAAATGATATACAATCAATTAGTGGCAATAAACTTGGGATTACCACTCCGACCAACCAATAGATTTCCGTAGAAATCTCAGTATAGCTCACATGTCTAGAGAACATTTTACACATAACCAGCCAAAAGACAATTATAAAAAAAGTAATTTATGATTGAAGTACATGATATTAGATCAGACAATAAAATGTAAGATTTGAACTTCAAGTGATTTGAAATACAAAGAATGAATAAAATTAATTAATTTTAATGGTTTTAATAGAACTATAGGTTATTAATATTAATATTATTTTATTGTTAGAGATTTTTAGACATATTACACCGTGTTAATCCAAAAATTTCTAACAATATAATTAATTGTGGAAGTTTCCAATCACTTTCAATATTATCTTATTAATAATAATAATTATATTTAATTTAATTATTAATATAATTCTTATTTTTTTGGGTTGGTTTTTTTTTGGGTTATCGTTAAATTTTATGTCATTATTAATATTTCGAGGTTAATTTTTCTAATAATTATTTTTCTCTTTTTAGTAAATATATTTAAAGATTATATTAACATTCACATAGTTGTTTCTTTCTTTATAATTATTCTAGTTTGTTTTTTGTTTATCAGTGATGTTTGAGTTCCTAATGATGGGTGGTGAGACCACTCTAAATGAAGGACGAGTTAAACATACACATAACAAAAATTCTAAAAATGACATTAAATCTAAAAATGAATATTTCTTTCTATTAATTTAAGGAGTTTTCCACTCATACTAGTTAACTATTTTCCTCAATATCTTCATTGCTAACCCTTCTTGTAAGATATATTTCAACCAATTTGTCGTCAATAATTGACAATAACGTAAGAAATTATCACTATAAAGTAATGGAAAGACTCAATAGATAACATTAATGCGAAAAATCTTAACTTCTTGAAATTTTTCAAAAATCTTAAAAACAATTATTCTAGAACCACTCTGATTTTAATCATGGAAACATTTCACACATAATCGACACAAATCACTCTTTTAAAAAAAGTCTTTATCATTTGAAACAAGGAAGGTTGCGAAGCAGCAAGTCCCTACTTAAAGTGGGCTTGATCTGATTAGTTTTCTTGCATGGGCCTTCAACGAGCCATGGCAAACTTACAATGTAATGAAGGCTTTGCACTTAGTTGGAGGTGGTATGCATGCAAGGTCAAATCACACGTATCTATTTGCGCAACAATAATCAGCTCCTTAATGTCCATTTTGCAAATGACTTGGATCTAACACCTGAACTAAACCACCATTAGGTGTGGAGGGCACAATGTATTGTTTGGATACTTATGTGGAAGTTGTTGTTGATGATAATTAGGTTTGAAACTTTAATTTAAGGTTTATTAGATTAGAACAATGCTCATCACCACTTCATACCTTCATTGATTCCTTTGATATTATAATCATACGTGAATTTATAATACCAATGAAAGTAAATAGTAGCATAGTGATGCGTGAGGAAACCATTTTCATTGACATCTCAGTTGCAATATGATGTGTTGTGTGGGAAAATCAAAGTAACACAACATCCCATTGCAGCGATCAAAGGCTACAATTCATAAAATAAGGAAAAGTGAAACGCTGCGTCGTGTCCATTATGTAAGGGATGATTCAATTGGCGCAAACGAATGTATATTATTGTCATATATGTATTGACTATTATCATAGCTATGATCTTGTACTCTACTCTGGACTCTCACATGTTTTGAAAATATGCATAGCGTACCAGCAAAGCAAATAAATGTTTGTAAAAAAAAAGAAGAGATCGTTGAAGGAAGAATATGCGGCCAACTAAATCACCTTACCCACTATCACACCATTTCGACAACTCATTGCAAAGTCCTTGAATTACATTACATATTTTAAACAATCGTTGTGAGAATATTTCCATGTTTCTAATATAATATTTTGTTCTACTTAATGAAAGGTAAATGAAGAAGGCGTCGAGCCTTGAGCCAATTTTTTATTATTATTATTATTATTAATTATCTAGTCATTTTAAATCTAGAAAATAAAAAAGTGAAGTTAAAATTCTGTAAAGTCTTGGAATCCAAGCATGTCAATACCAACAAATGTGAAGATGATAATATCACGCATCAAAAAGAGTGTGCCAAGTTTCCCATATTTTTCATGCATAAACGCCACCAAAGATAGAGGCTTTGTAACTCTCTAAACATTCATTGCCTCAGACATCATTGCGTGCTAGAAATCTCACTTAGAGTTTCATTTCCTCAAACGTCATTGCCTGCTAGAAATCTCACTTAGAGTTTCATTGCCTTGGATGCCATTTCCCTTTAAGAGTTGAGAAGCTTAATCTCACAACTACCAATCTCACAAGCACTCTGGTTGGCAAGCTTGGTCAACTCAGGTATCTCATCGACCTTAACCTCTCTCAAAATACACTCTCTGGCCCAATTCCTTCGCAGATCGACACGCTGAGAAATTTGAAGATGTTGGATCTGTGAAAATATGGAAATTCCAAATCCTACTCCAACAACTGATAATATTTCTTCTATTTGTTAATTTACTGAAACAAATTATTTGTAGTTGTCTACGACAAATATCAAAATACATACATTGCAGTCTTCACAAATTGATTTCTGCAGAAAATAAATGTAAGGAAAATACTAGCACAATAATAACACAGTGGTTTCTGGACAATTGTCCTTGGAAAAATCCAATGTGGAAAAATCGATGCAGTAGATGAGGGTTTCTTTTATTATTCTTCAACAAGATCTCATGTACAATCTACGGATGGAAAAATAGAAGAAGAATCACTGAGAGAAATTTTACAAACAATTTTTTCCGCTCCACAGTGAATTTCTGACACCTGAGAGGACTTACTGCCCTCACGCTGGCCACATTGCATCAACCTCTGCGTAGTGACTGCATTGTCCCTGCTTCACTGCCTCTGTGTGAGTGATCTATGTCCCTCTTTTGCGCTGCCTCTTCCTGCCATTTCCTGCACTCTCAATTATTTCTTATACCCTCTCCCTCTCACCTGCAACTCACCCTCTGATTCGATTTCCTCTTGCCGAACTTCGGCTAGTGAGAAAATTGATCTACTTGGGCCACTGAGTATGTGCCTGGTGTGTCTTCGAAATTCCCATCGAAGTCCTTATAATCCTCTTGTTGATCAATCAACAACCAGATTAGATTCTAATCAATTGCTTAGATCATTCTGACTTGATCCTTGTCTTTTTCTAGAAGTTTGACCCCCAGTTTAATTAATACCCTTTAATTATTTTAATATCCTAAGTTTAGACTTCGGAATCCATTAAAAATAATTAATTATTTTGATAAAACTGTCTCCTGGTGGAATTTCCCAAAACGATTTTTGGGTATTCTGGAATACATGTGTCCTAGCCTCCTTGCAAATTTTGAGTCTTAGAGAACATCTAATGCTACCATAAATCAATACTCCCTATTAGTGAGGAATGTGCTCTAGAAATGCAACCTACTAAAGCATCATATTAACTTTGTAAAATCTCCCTCCGCACTACAGATGTCTGACATCACTGCCCACCAAAAACTGTGCAAATGATGCGTCTGTGTTACTGCTAACCCTTCATACTGCTGCCAACTACTGCATCTGCACTGCAACTCCCTCTCATATGTTGTTGCTGCAACTGAGAAACCATTTGTTTCTGTTATTGAAATGGGTTCTCTACCATACCCATATGTTCCCTGAACTAAATGAATTTGGCTCTTCCTAGAGCCTTTGCGAGTACGTATGCTACCTGATCTCCTATGGGGACATATTGTAGTTGTACTACCCCACGTTGAACACAGTCTCTGATAAAGTGACATCTGATATCATTTTGTTTCGACCGATCATGAAATATTGGATTCTTAGAGAGTTTGATACAACTTTGATTATCACATAAAATACTAGTCACTTACATCTCTTCCTGAAAAAACTCACAAGCAGTTTTCTAAGCCATATAGCTTTGCACATAACTATGTTGGGCACCATATATCCTGCTTCTGCTAAACTCAGAGTTACTGACTTTTGCTTCCTGCTGCACCAAGAGATCACTCTTGATCCAACGTTGAAGCAATACTTGGAGGTACTTTTCTGGTCTACTGAACTGCCTACCCAATATGCATCTATGAATCCATTCAATCTGATGTTATCTCCTTAGATGTATTTCAACCCATATCTGATTGTTCTGTGCACATATCTAAGAATGTGCCTAGTTGTTGCCCAATGTACCCTTTTCAGTTCCACCATGAACTGGCTAAGGGTGTTGACAACGAAGAAAATGTTTGGCCTAGTGTTGACCAGATACATGAGCGACCCAATGAGTTGTCTGTACAAGGTGGGGTCCACTTCCTTGTCTCTTGATGCATCTATTTTCTTCCAGTTGGTGATCATAGGTGTAGCCATGGGCTAAAAATCCTACATTCTAAGTCTCTTCAGAAACTCTGTAGCATATCTTCCTTACCCAATGAAGATCTCCCCCATTCTTCTGCCAAGATTCCAACCCTAGAAAATAATACATCAACCCCATATCCTTCATGGTGAATTTAGCTTCAAGATTCTTCTTGCAGTCCTTTATGAGCCTAGATGACCCTGTTAGAAATAATTCATCCACATATAAAACCAAAATAAGTGGCTCATTGTCCATCATTAAATAGTAGAGATTGGGATCAGCATCACTCTTGACAAATCCCAACTACTGCAAGTAACTATCAATTTAACCATACCATGCTCTGGGTGCCTGTTTGAACCCATACATGTCTCCCTTTAATCTGCATACATGAGTTCTCTTTTCATGAGTTTTGAAGCCTTCAGGTTATTCTATATACACCTCTTCTTCTATCACCCCGTTCAAGAATGTTGCCTTGACATCCATCTGGTGAATTTCCCATCCCATTAGAGCTGCTAAGGATATAACGAATCTGATAGAGGTATATCTAGTTGTTGGGGCAAAGGTCTCCTAATAGTCTATTCCTTCCTTTTGTGTGTACCCCTTTGCCACAAACCTAGCCTTGTATTTCTTTATACTTCCATATGCAACATACTTGATCTTGTAGATCCACCTTGATCCTACAATTGATCTATCCTTTGGTCTAGGTACCACTTCCTAGACATCATTCGTCGTGATAGAACTATACTCTTCTACCATGGCATCCACCCAAACTTGGTGTTGTATGACTTCCTAAAAGCTGAAGGGTTCTTCAACCTGTGCTACCAAGGCTTGATACCTGTCATGTTGTCTACGCTGCCTCTTCTCGGTTCTAGGAGCTCCGACATACTCCTCAGCATCCCTCAGTGCCTGTCTTACTTCCTTGATGATTCTACCATCAATGGTGGGAGTCTCAATCAAATACTCCTCCTGTCCCTGTTGTTCCCTCTGCTGATCACTGCATGGATTTCCTACTCCCGAGGAAATGTTGGTGCTAGTTATGATACTCGATCCCAATATCCGTCCTCCGGATTGTCCTTCTTGCTACCCCTACTATTGCTGGACTAATGAAACATCTGTTGATTGATCTTCTGTTGGAATCTCTCGAGATTTTTCTGAAAGCTCTACCTTCCATGAACTTTACATCTCCTCTTACTACAATTTTCCTATTGCTTGGAATGTAGATTTTGTATGCTTTTGAGGTCTCGTTATACCCTACAAGGTACCCCTTTTCTGCAGTCTGACCCACCTTACTATGCTTCTCATATGGAATGTGACAATATGCCGAACTTCTGAATATCCTGAGATGACTCACCTCCAACTTCTTCCCTGAGAAGGCTCCTTCATGCGTTTTCTTCCTCAATGCTTTGTGAGGAGTTCTATTTTGGATATACATCGCTATGTTGCATGCCTCTGCCAATAAGAATCTAGGAAAGTTCTAGTCATATAACATAGGCTTTGCTGCCCCGATATTGGTTCTATTCTTCCACTCTACTACTCCATTCTGCTGCGGATTATAAGGATTTGTCCACTCTCTTTTAATGCCCTCCTTTACACAAAAATATGTGAAGTTTTTATCTATATATTCTCCACCATTATCTGAACGCAATACCTTTATCTTTTTCATTGTCATGTTTTCTACAAGAGCCTTAAACTCTCTAAACTGATAAAAGACCTTATCCTTGGTATTTAAGAAATAGATCCAGGTTTTTCTAGAGTGATCATCAATAAAGGTGACAAATTAATTGCCATCGCTAAGAGCTTTCATGGAAATCAGGCCACAAATATCTTAGTGTATTAATCCCAACACGCCTCTTGCTCTGTTGTCACTTCTAGGAAAAAATGCCTTAGTGTATTTCCCTAGTACACATCCTCTACATACATCATCATGCTCAGTACTAAGAATGATCCAGATTTAAAAAGGAACGCAACAAATTACAAATATAACCATACATACAGATATGCAACAGAAATAATACTTCATTTCATTACTGTAAAACACTGAAATATGCTTATAAACAAAAATGGAAATAAACTAGCTAGGGCGATGGTAGCTTATCTTTGAGAAGAGATGTGGCGGCTACATGCCTTTGAATTGTTTTACAATGAGGCTCGAAGGCCTATTTATTGTTGAGAAACAACGAAAAACCCTAAACATCCAAAAACCTAACCCTAGGAGATGAAGCGCCAAACTATTGGCCCCGTTTTGGGTAAATTGGGACATCAACTTCCCAGGGTCATAACTTTGGCATATGATCTCCGTTTGATGCCCACAGTACCTCGTTAGAAAGATCTATCCGAGGACTACAACTTTAGGAAGAGCAACATTAGACCATGGCCGCATGTTGCTCCTAGTTTTCCCAAAAAACATCGTTTAGGGCCTCAAAACGGCTCTGGAAGTTCAGGACCCGAAAAACTGCTAAAAATAGTAAACTGTGCTATAATTAGGGAAACTGAAAGCTGAAAGAAACAATGGTGGGGGTCCAAGTGGAATTGGTGGGTGGCCACCAATATCCACCTAGATCATTCCTCCCCCCTTAGGAAGCAATGGTCCCATTGCGTTGAGTTCCTCCATGAGATGAGGAAACTTCTGCTGAACTTGGTCCCTGGTGAGCCACTTGCCCTGGTGAAGGAGTTGGCCTGCTTTGACAACTCGATACAGTTGGATATTCTGTTGGCGAGTGTGCTTGATCTATGTGCCCATGATTCGATTAGTTGCAGCTTGTTCCATGCAATCTGGATTTAACTCTGTGGGTGTGAGATGTTTAGCAATGTCGAATGTGTCTACTAATGGTGGAAAGCATGGCCAAAGGCGGTCCACATTGAACATTGGGTGCAGGGCAAGGAATGGGGGAATGCTGGGAACGAAGAAACTGTTGAAGTGTTGGATATGTGAGGAACCACATATGGTGAAGAATTGTCCTTCAAGACCAAAAGTGGTTGCGATATCACAGTCCAATGCGAAAAAGAAAGAAGAAACTTTTGTTGGGGTCATGCAGATTCTAGGAGTTGCAGTGGCTCCAGAAGCGGTCTCACAAAGAGATCTGGAAAGAAACAAGTTAGAGTATGTTGAGATGAAAGTTGGGGGTGATGATGTACTCCCTATGGTGGATAGTGGGGCAACTCACAACTTCATGAGCAAGGACACTGTGAGAAGGATTGGACTGAAGTTTGTACCGGTGCAAGCACAAATGAAGGCAGTGAATTCTCTTCTGGATTCTGTGATCGGTGTAGTTGAGAGAGTGGATGTGACACTTGTTGAATGGACAACGAAGGTCGATTTCACTGTGGTGCGGATAGATGACTACGAAGTTGTGCTAGGCATGGAGTTTATGAAGCAATTTGAAGCTATGGTAGTTCCCCATATGAAGGAACTGCACATTTATGACAGACGAGAGGATGTAACTATTGGTGTTCCGACCGTAGGAGTTACAAAGGTCGAGTGTACACTGACAGCGACGAATATGGAGGATGACAAGCGAGATGAAGAGGTCTATAAGCGGTTGTCTTCTGCAGAGGCAAAGCTTATGGAACAATCACAGGTGATCCGCACATTGTCTGATAGTATCTTGGATCTATCAAGGAGACTAGAGGCAATGGAGATGGATGAGGATGCTAGGCTGAATGTTCAGACAGAGGATCGGGAAGCATACTTGCAGAGGTTAGAAGTGGAGGATCCTAATAGATGGATTGAGTTGATTAGTGAGGAAGAGGGAGAGCCTTCAGGCTCCACTTCCTCCTTATCTTCTTAGACTATCATGGAGATGAGGCTCATTGTTAGCTGCTCATGGCAGTGAGTCTCCAACATTTTGAGCAAGCATCTAGGGGTGAGATGATACAGATTGATAGGTAACATGCAGTGGAGGGTCATGATGATGTAGGGGCATGAGTTCATATGGAGGCGATGCACGGTTGGATTAGCTACCCAACTAGTCACCGACACGAGGGGTACCATCACATGATTTCTTGCAGAATTTGGCATATCTATGGCATGAGGCAGGTCGAGAGGTGGACACATCTGGATTACCCATACACACGTTTGTGTGGTTTGCCACTCTTAGTGATGGTGATTGCTGAGATGGAGAGTTGTCTAGAACGACAACCATTTAGAGTGGGGGAGTGTGTCAAGACCACGAGTCGGCGGTTGGTGTGCGACGGAATGGGGCGACAGGCCCACTATTAAACGCAACGAGTCGGTGTGCGACGAGTCAGTGTGCGGGCAAGTCGGTTGCGATGTTTGTTGCGACGATGGGACGAGTTGGTGTTGCAACGAGTTGGAGAAGTTAGTTAAAGGTGCCCGGGACACGAGTTGCGACAAGCCAACGGAGAGTCGAAAAACCGAAATTAGGCTAAGTGTGGAGACTTCGTGGAGTTAAGCTTATACGATGCGAAGTTGGGCAAGTGGACCCGACGGGGCAACAACATGGGCGAGCCGATGTAAAGTGGGGGCATAGTTGGCCAAGTTGAGAGGTCAGCCTGCGCAGACCGACCCACGTTATATCCATGGAGAAGCATATAAGTAGAGGACGCCATGGAGGAGAGAAGACATCACTTCAAGTTCAAACATTCAAGTGCGAGTTCAAGGAGAAATGGATGAGCCAAAGGGTGGGCGAACGAGCTAGGAGAGGTGCAGGCAGCTCTTGACCGAAGCACCAAGCTGAGGGAGCAGAACGCAGTTTTCGAGTTTCACAGGTGCAGGTCGGGCATGTCTGTCCGACGGGCAAACTGGGTAGGGCGTCGCTACACAGGGTAGGCACGTCTACCCGACGGGCGACCCGCAGAGGACGTTGTTGCACGACAAGGCCGAACGACGAGTTTCTGCGAGTAAGGCTATGGTTATGGCTGTGGTAAGGCGTGTGAAGGTGCGGGTGAAGCGTCGAGGCGTCGGGTGAGCTACATACAAGCGCCGAAAGGGTGACACGCCGAGAGCAAGGGCCGAACGATGCGACGAGCTACGATAACCGGTTTGTGCGACGAGTTGGTGCGGAGGGCGACTTGGGTAGGGCGCCTCTGCCCGACGAGTTGGGCGACCCAACCCGGCAGGGGTGGGCGCTCCTGAACGACGGTTCGAGCACTACTGAACGATGCAGGTTGAACTGTGATTTCTGATAGAAATTGTAAGGAGGAAGTTGGGGTTCCTTTACAAAGACTGTACTTGTATATTTTGTAAAAGATTATTATTATCATCTTCCATCCGTGATAGTCAGACTTTTCACGGAATTTGTCTTCAGCCGGAAAGTGGGATGAGGAACCCATTGAGCCTTTTGTCCTTTCCAACTGTCTTCCATGATTGCTCTTTCACTCCATTTTGGGCTTTGTCTTCACCTCAATTCCAATACCATGTCAAATTTAGGTATGTTCTAAGCTTAGAGCAATTTACTTCAATTTTTCATATTAGCCCAATGACAATATTTAGATTAGCAATCACATCAACACAATAGTAAAGCAGATTGAACAAAAACATAAACAGTAGAAGACAAGCCAAGACAAGAGGACACAAGATGTGGCACCAGCCAAGGACAAACCCCAAAGTGGGGAAACCCTTGATCAAATCTTCTTTAGTCTTCAATAGTTCAGCAGAGAGAAAGAGATAGAGTACAATGATTTTAAGTCAATACTTGACTTGCCAAATAGAAGATCTGACATCAAATATTTACACCTTGAAGATGACACAATGAGGTTGCAGTTTTGACATCAAGGACTGCAGTTCTGAATACTGGTTAGGGCATATTTATCAGCGCTTAAAATCTGCCCAGATTGCCTTCAATTAATGTGATTGTCCTCCAAGGGAAAGTTGTCCCCTTTGTTGTAATGCAAAGCAGCCTATAAGCCCTTAACAATAGCTCTACCTTCCTCTCATTACAGTGGCATCCTACAGCACTTAAAACAGGCCTGCGACAACCATTCAAGAGGATTGTTCCATCCTCTATGGGCCCTCAGACAGCTCCCTTTCTCCACGTCCTTCAAGCAAGATACTCGACCTTCTTTCATCACCTCAGCCTTCCTAGAATGGCTACTGAACAACCCTATTTCATCCTCGTTGAATGCCTCTTCTTACTGTGATCTTAAGTTTCACACTTCAGCCTTTCTCCCTACAAGAGCACATAGGAACGGCACTCAAAACAGCCTCTCTTTCATATGCTGCACCTACAGCAAAACATAAGACTTCCACGCTGATTCTAGGGCTTCTTTCTTGTTGTCTTATGGCTCCTAATAGTGGCTAGGGCCTTCCTCTTGCTACGGATTAGGGTCTTTCTTTTGCTAAGAATAGGACCCTTCCTTTAGTTGCATGTCTGGCCTCTCTTGAGTGCATCTAATCCTTCTTTTGACTGCGGCTAGGCCTTCCTTTTAGCTGCATTTTAAGGCTTCTTTACAACGGATTAGGGCTATCTTTTACTGTGGCTTAAGGTCTCCTTTTAGCTGCGTTTTAGGGCTTTCTTTTAGCAGCATTTTAGGGCTCTCTTGACAGCAGATTAGGGCTATTGATTAAGCCTCCTTTTGTTATAGATTAGGCCTGCGGTTAGGGCACTAGGGCACCTTCGAGACAATGGCTATACCTTCTTTGTGACTATGTCTAGCACATGGCTAGATCTCCTTCAACTGTGGCTAGGTGTCTCTCCCTTCAACTGCATCTAGGGCACCTCGACTTGCTACGAATAGAACCCTTCCTTCACTTGTGTGTAGGGCTTCTCCCTCTTGATCTCTCTAGCCACCAAACCCAAACAAGTGGAGAGAGATCTTAGGAGAAGTGTGCGTCTCAAAAATGACTTGAGACCTCTTCTATTTATAATGCAACGTTGAGAATAAGTTGGGGTAATTTTCTTGCTGGCCGACCTTGACAAATTGTCAAATAATACAAATAAATTTGTATCTCCATGAATACATGACGAAATCGGATGATTTTTAGATCAATCCTACACCTCTCAAAGAGAGGAATCCAAGAAAAATATCAGCTGCCATAAATAAGATGACCCGCATGGAGTTTGGCCCTAGCTGCCAATTTTAACAGTATGTGCCTTGAGAGACAATTATGAAGGTGTCTATAAATCATTGTCTCCCCAGCATTGTGCTCTAATCTAGTGGAGAGATAGAGCTATTAGTCAAGGCCTTGCTATATGACAATGTTGGTTGATATGATGAGACGCGCTAACATAAGCTGAAAAGATAGCTTATGATATGGCTTACCAATCCGACTCTTCTTGTAAGAATTCTTCAATATGAGAATGTCCATGTACCATCTATGTATTATGAATAGCTCCCTAGTTAAGAGGGAGTGTTGAAACGTGTAACTAGGTTTGGTCTTCATAATATTTTATGTACTATTAATTTTATGTATTTGATGTAAAAGAGAGAAATTATTATTGCTATTTTAGAGCATGGGTTTCATGCTCAAAGTCAATCTAATTGTAGGTCAAAGCACCCATTATGTGCTTCTAGGATTTGTCATAGAGTCAAGGAGTCAAAAGTCATTGTCATATGTAATAGACCCTATTGGGCAATTTGTAACAAGTAAAAAGAATTATTTTTGAGTCAAATATGTCAAAATGTCCCTCCAAGGCCAAGTTGGCCTACAGAGAAGAAGTCGGCCTCATAAAGGGCAATTCGTACTCCTAGAACAGTTATATATAAGAAGCATTCGACCTCATTTGAAGAAAGGAATCCAAGGAAGTTCAATCACAAGAAGAAGAAGTCCAAAAAGGCAGCAAAGAACAAGGAAAGGCTAGAAGACAACAAATCTAAAGTTTTGGGGTATATTTCTCTCACACATGCAAAGAAGAAGCTAGGGTTTCCACAGTAACAAGGACGAAATTTCAGATTTCCAAAGAAGGTTGAAATTTGTGACCTAAAGGCAAGACAAATCATCCATTTGACTAAGAAAGAAGAAACAATCCAAGCGAAGAAGAAAGGAGGCCTAAATTAGTCTCTTTCTCCCACATGTACGAAATTGCAAAAGTTATTAGGGGTCGAAGTTACAGAAGTTGTTGGGGTCGAAGTTGCAGAAATGGTTGGGGTCGAAGTTGCAACAATTGCTGGAGGGTCGAACTTTGTTGCTGGAAGGTGTTTAAGCAAGCGTCATCAAGAAACAGGTTGACTTGGTCTTGGAGGGGTCTAAAGGTCTTGGAATTCGTCATTTGAAGATTCTATAAGAGAAGAATTTATTGTGGGTTTTCCTCTCTAGGAGAGGTTTTGGCCCTCGCCAACAGCCTACATCTTGTGTCCATTTCTTCCATTGATCTTCATGTTTTGGTAGTTGTTTGATGATAAGAACACCATAATAATTAAGAGAAGAAGAAGATAATTGTAAATACTACAAATTAAAGTAAAGAACATCACAAGCAGTTATCAAGTTAAGAGAAATCAACCCTAATCTAGCTGCCCTAGATTTCTCAACACATTTCCCTTGTTTCATGTTTGCTACGTGCCATGGCCCATTACATGCCCTATCTGTTGAGAACAATTCAAACCCTAACTTGTAGCAAACCCTTTTTTCTTCAAGGTCCCAAGGAAAGTTACCTAAAATTTGGGGCCTCCTTATCTCGACCTTTGCAAATGTTTGGTCGGTGCTTTCCTTGCCTTTTCTTCTCACCCTACTCCTTATTTGTTGACTACTTATTGGGTGATTCTTTCTCAAAGTCTAAGGCTTGAACACCTAAACCTTAGGATTTGCCTCTAGGGAAGCCTCCCTTGTGGGGATTTCATCTAGCACAAAAGGGCAAAAAACAGATCGTCAAGGTGATAGTGGGCGGTTGTCTTTTTTTTCCCTTGACCTAGGTTGCCTAGTGAGGCTTTGCAATAGGCATGCTAGATTTTGCACTAATAATGACCATTGTTGTTGTTGAGGCATTAGAGGCTTTGTATCCAAGACCATAAAATATTGTAGTTGCTTGTGGTATGCGAGCTTTTGACATGAAAATTCCATTACGTAGTTCCATTCAATTGATCATTCTTGGAATCAATTTGCAACCTTTGGCAACTAGACGAAGTGCAACTAAATGATCATTATACTTTGGTAACTAGAGGATGTACACCTACAAGAGTATCATTGTCAAGAATTCAATTTCCTTTTGAGTATAACTCTGTAGCCTTGCTATATTTTTCAATATTTTAAGTTTCTTAATATCATAGATCTCCAGACAAGTGGACATGTTTTGGAGTTCAAAAGTATATTCTGTAGCCATTGCCACTACATATACTTGTCTTCCCAATATCCAATTGAAAAAAGGTTTTGTCTAAAAATTTATTTCAACTCATTCCATTACATAATGAATTCTTGAAAGGCATATTGGCTTTGTAGCACAAATGCTTCTAGCAACAATGATCCAAATAGAAAATGGCATCAACCCATGGTATTCACCCACCCATGTTATTCATCCACCCATGGAATTTACCCATGGTATTTTAAGTCACATCCGCCCATGGTATTCATTCACCCATGGTATTTGCCCATGGTATTGTGACATCCACCCATGGTATTCATTCACCCATGGAATTGGCCTGTGGTATTGTGACATCCACCCATGGTATTCATTCACCCATGGAATTGGCCTGTGGTATTGTGACATACACCCATGGTATTCATTCACCCATGGTATTATAACTGAAAAATAATATAAGTAACAAGTCACATTTTGTAAAATGATAGATTGTCTGCCACAATGTAGCCTTTATAGTTATTATCGGTTTTAAATAAAATAAAAAATAAAAAAATCTGTGATTTTGTTTAGTGGGCATTCTACTCTTTTTCTTCTGGCAATTTCAATATTTCAAATCTTGGGGGCCTCCCCCGCAAGATCCATTTCAATCTTTTAGATCTTGAAGGCCTCCCTCCAAGATCCGAATTAGTGGTCAGTGGTATCAAAGCAGGTTATGATTCCATGGGAATGAAGGTTTGATGTATATTTCAGTTTCAAATTTTGCAGCGATATTCAACAAACTTCAGGCATGTTCTTTGTCCTCCACATAGCATTTTCTTGGACCAAGCAGGAAGAATTTTTTTTTTCATTTTTTTGCAGCAATATTTTGGGGCGGTGAGTTTGCAAATTAGATATGAAAGTTTCGATGAAAAATTTACAAAAAAAATAACAGATTTGTATTCCTTGTGAAAAAATACCCAAATTCAAAAACAAATAAAATCCGCCAAATTGGAGTCAGGACGAAGGATATATCGCTGATTTAAAATTAGCTATGTTGCAGAAATATTTCTGACAGAAATTCGTGGCGAATCTCCTATCTGTTTTTGCAATTTTGGTGCAGAATTTCAAAAAATCGATTTTAGATCTGAGCTCCTCTCGAAAAATTTCTCAATTTCAAAAAAAATGGGTCGAATCGAAGTTCGGATGTGGGAGATATCGCTGATTTAAAATTAGCTATTTTTTTCAGAATTTTTGTGAAAGCGGAAAAGTTGCAACACGAATCTAAGATTCTAGATTGTCCAGATAAAGATTTCCAACACATGGGAAGATGCAAAGTGGTCCTTATGTTTCCAAAAACATGTTATAATGAATATTCTAAGTTATATTTACCAAGTTATGTCCATTTTAATTCTGAAGCAGCATTAGGAGCAGGTTCCCTTTGGAGACATGCGCTCCCACCCCACTTTAATAGGCACCTACTTCACATTCATCAATTTCAGCATAACAACATTCGGCTTGGGTTCTTTGGAGACGTGCCCTCCCACCCCAGGCTATGTAGGCACCTGCTACTTCATCAACAACCAACATCACAGGTAAGGGTCAACCGCACAAAATCCTTGTCATCAAAGTCCATTTGCTAGGCCGCACACTGTTAGCATCACAGTTGGTCACAAGCATTACAGGGTATCTCTATCCTCGGATCTTCGTTTGTCATGGTTATGGGTCATCCACAAACCTACACTTCATCGAAATCCATTTGCTAGGCTGCACACTGTCAATATCACAGTTGGTCACAAGGATTACAGGGTATCTCTATCCTCGGATCTTCGTTCATCATGGTTATGGGTCATCCACAAACCCACACTTCATCGAAGTCCATTTGCTAGGCCACACACTGTCAGTATCACAGTTGGTCACAAGCATTACATGCTATCTCTATCCTCAAATCTTCATTCATCATGGTTATGGGTTAACCACATAAAACCCTTCTCTTCAGTGGTTCTTCATATTCAACAAAGGCTTCGCAGGAGGGAACTTCACGCAATGGGGACCATTGCTTCTTAAGGAGGGAGGAATGATCCGAATAGAAAATGGCATCAATCTATGGTATTTACCCACCCATGTTATTCATCCACCCATGGAATTTACCCATGGTATTGTAAGTGACATCCACCCATGGTATTTGCCCATGGTATTGTGACATCCACCCATGGTATTCATTCACCCATGGAATTGACCCGTGGTATTGTGACATCCACCCATGGTATTCATTCACCCATGGAATTGACCCATGGTATTGTAACTGAAAAAAAAAATATAAATGACAAGTCATATTTTGTAAAAGGATAGATTGTCCGCCACAATGTAGCCTTTATAGTTATTATCGGTTTTAAATAAATAAAAAAATCTTTGTGGTTTTGTTTAGTGGGCATTCTACTCTTTTTCTTTTGGCAATTTCAATTTTTCAGATCTTGGGGTCCACCCATGGAATTTACCCATGGTATTGTAAGTGACATCCACCCATGGTATTCATTCACCCATGGTATTTTCCCATGGTATTGTGAATAACATGGGTGGGTGAATACCATGGGTTGATGCCATTTTCTATTCAAATCAAACAATGTGCGTTCTGTTGAGAAATCTAGGGGCAGCTAGATTAGGTGATTTCTCTTACTTTGATAATTGCTTGTGATGTATTTTTACTTAACTTGATTACCTTCTTCTTTCACTTGATTATTATCATGTTCTTATCATCAAATAGCTACCAAACTATGAAGATCAAATAGACAAGAGGACACAAAATGTCTTGAGAGAAAAACCCACAAGAATTCTTCTCTTCTTATAGAAAGTTGAAATGACGAATTCCAAGACCTAAGACCCTTGTCAAAGACCCCGCCAAGAACAAGTCATACTTCTCCTTCTTGATGAACTTTTCCAACTACTTTGACCTAGCAGCTTCTAGCAATTTTGACCAAGCAACTTCCAGTAACTTCAACCCAGCAATTTTGACCTACCAACAACTTTGACTTCCTAGCAACTTCAACTTCCATAGCAACTTCTTCTGCAATTTCAACTTCCCCAGCAGTTCCTTCTACAACTTAGACTTCCACAACAACTTCTGCAATTTCGGTTTAGCAGCTACTTTAGAGACCCTAACAAGAGAGAGAAAGAGGTCCAAAAACTTCGATCTTGCTTATCTTCTTCCTTTTCTTGATTTTGTCCTTTTCCAGCTTCTTTCTTTAGGATGTAGATCTTCTTCTTGCTTGATTGAATTATACTTCCAAATGGAGTCGAGATTCCCCTATATATAGGCTTCTTAGGAGGTCGACTTGATCCTTCTTGTAGGTCAACTCGTTTGACAAGGCCTTGGAGGGTCTTTATGACACTTTTGACTTTACAAAAAAATTCTTTACAAGATACAAAATGCCCAAAGGGATCTTACAAGTATGACAATGACTATTTTGACTTCATAATTCTATGACAAACCTAGGAGCACTCAATGGGTGCTTGACCTACAAACAAATTTGCCTTGAGCATGAAACCCATGCATCAAGAAAGACAATAATAAATTTCTTTTCTCTTTAATATCAAATATAGAAAATCATGATTACAATAGACATTATGAAGACCAAACCTAGTTACACATTTCAACACATTCCATGCAAAATTATGGGTAGCAAGAAGATATTTTCTTCATTTTCAAAGTGATTCACCACCAACTCTATAGCAAGCCTTCCAATGTTTTCGTATCAGCTATATCTTTGAATAATGGGATGTTAAGGACAAAGGTCAAATCAAGGATTATAGGTGTGGCATGAACTATCTCCTACATAATGAAGACTTTGAGGTCCTCGTACAACCATGAGAAAAAACATCCTTGAAGTCTCTTAAGAGTTCTATGAATTTAGTAAGCCTCAAGGGTTAGCTCAATTGGTTGAGTTCCCGTCATTAAAGCACCTCGCTATTGAAAGGTCACAAGGTCAATTCTCCTCAACACTCTCGGGGTTAGGCTCTGTTAGTGAGTCGGCGAGAAGTGATCCCTTCGGGTGGATCTGCCCGAAACAATGTTTCCATGGATGTAGCGGTCACCGATCTTTGGAGTCCGTGAACGACATCCAAATAAAAGAGTTTTATGAATTTAGTTGAGTCATAAGGAAAATACAGTGACGTTATATAAACCATCTTTAGATCTTCTTATGTTCCCAAAATTATAGGGGTAGTTTCTTACACCTTCCGAATAGATTCACTATCAATTCTAGGTGCAAAGGTAGAAGCGTCATTAGAATCAAATATGGATTCCAACACGGATAGCCCAAGGTCTCACGCATTGAATGCAGACTAAGGTTTATTGGCAGTTTGATAGGCCAACGGCACAAAAGAATTGTAGCTTAATACACATCATTAATTGGGAAACTTTGTCGTACAATTCCTAATGTTGCTCGTGCAAGGTTTCATCTAAAAAATTTGAACTTGTGCAAGGGTCTCAAGGGCACTCAAAGAGTGTTGATTGATGGAAACCTATGAACAAACACATTATGAAGGAAGGTTGTCTAGACATTAAAGAAGTTGTAGGTCAGACTCCATGCTTCCTATATGCAGACCAATGTAAATCTAATGTCTTATATCTGATACCAACTAATTTGTGCACCCACATGAAAGGCATAAGAGCCGACCACCGATTCCAGATAAATTCAAAGCTATGGCAATGGGTTGAGACAAGATATAGCAACTAGCACAGATAAGAACACATATATAAAGAAGAATAAGCCAGAACCTTGCCCAATAACTCAACTATATTTACATACTTGAAAACATTACAAAGGATATATGTTAAAATATATGATACTCTCCATCCCTCCACATTAGACGAAGAATATAAAAAAAGGAAAGTAGATGAAGAGTCACGATTATTAGCATTCCAATTCCCTGATCCAGATTTAAATAGGAACGCAACAAATTATAGAGATAACCATAAACACAGAGATGCAGCGGAAATAATACTTCATTTCATTAATGTAAAATACTAAAATATGCTTACAAACAGGAATGGAAAGAAACCATCTAGGGCGATGGTAGCTTATCTCTGAGAAGAGATGTGGCGGCTACATGCCTCTGAATTGTCTTACAATGAGGCTTTAGGGCCTTTTTATTATTGAACAATAAGAGAAAATCTTAAACAACCAAAACCCTAACCTGAAGGGATGTAACACCAAGAGTTTGTGGGCTCTGTTGGGGTGAGTTGGATAGCCAACTTCCCGGGGTCGCGAATTGGTCATATTATCTCTGTTTGACGTGCATGATAGCCTGTTGGAAAGATCTCTTCGAGGACTACGACGGAAAAAATGATTTTAGACGAAAAAAGATGATTTTAGGCAGAAAATAGCTGGCGGTAGATTTCCCAAAAAAACGTCGTTTAAGGCCTCAAAACGGCTCCGGAAGTTTAGGACCCGAAAAACTGCTAAAATTAGTAAACTATGCTATAATTAAGCAAACTGAAAAACTGAAAGAAGCACTGGTGTGGATCCAAGTGGAATTAGCGAGTGGCCACCAATATCCACCTGGATCATTCCTCCCCCCTTAGGAAGCAATGGTCCCCATTGCGTTGAGTTCCTCCATGAGATGAGGGAACTTCTGCTGAACTTGGTC
>APFE030506977.1:28700-40995 GCA_000404065.3 Pinus taeda
AAAACACAGTTGTTTCCATGCTTAGTGGAAGGAAGGCCTGACATGTAATCCATGGAGATGGATTCCCAAGGTCGACTAGGGGTAGGCAGCGGGGTATAGAGGCCTTGCTTCTTGATGGTCGGTTTGGCAATGGCGCAAGCAGTGCATGATCTGATGTACTTCCCGACATCCTGTTGAAGATTCGACCAATAGAAATACTTCTGCAGTACTGCCACCGTGTTTTCAACCCCAAAATGCCCAACAGCCCGATTATAGTGTGCTTCCCAAATCATCTTGGCAGGCTCGCTTGAAGGAACACAAAGGTGACCCAGGTGGCATAACAGGTCATCCTGGAGGTGAAAATCTGGAACATGCTAACCCTCCAAGAGTGTCTGGTATGTGTGGCCGAATTCTGGGTCGCTTTTGTAGAGCAGTGGCCAATCAGAAGTCTCGTGCCCACAAGAGTTGAGCACGGTGGTTAACACCATGATCGGTGGTCGACTGACGCAATTTGCAACATTAGTGTTGCCCTTCTTATACTTGATATTCAAATGGAACTGTCGCAGGTATGTGGACCACTTCTGATGGCAATCATTCTACAATTTCCCTTGGGTCTGTATGAACTGCAGGGGTCGATGCTCTGTGTGGATGACCGTTTCCTTCCCCAAAATGTAATGCTTCCATTGTCGGCAGGCCTGCACAATGGAACACATCTCTTTGTCATAAGTGAGATACTTCTGAACTGTCTGAAAGT
Organism: Pinus taeda; assembly: GCA_000404065.3. NCBI lineage: Eukaryota > Viridiplantae > Streptophyta > Pinopsida > Pinales > Pinaceae > Pinus > Pinus taeda. The sequence goes on from APFE030506977.1 coordinate 29,434, forward strand.
GTCTCACTGTGATATGCCACTGGATGCCCGTGTTGAGTAAGGACTGCCCCAATAGCATAGTCAGAGGCATCTGTATCGACCTCAAATAGTTGTTGCAAGTCTGGTAATGTGAGCACTGGTGCCGAGCAGAGGCGATCTTTCAACTCTGTGAATGCCTTCTGTTGAGATTCAGACCAATGAATTTTGCTTTCGCTCCTCCCTTGGTGACTTGACTCAAGGGCCAAGTGATATAAGAAGATCGCAACATGAATCTACAGTAGAAGTTTGCAAGACCTAGAAAGCTGCGAAGCTTTGTCAGAGTGGTTGGAGATGGCCAATCCCGAATGACTTGGATCTTGGCTGGATCCACATGCACCCCCTATTCATCAATAATGTACCCCAGATACTGAACCTAGGTCATGCCAAAAGTGCATTTCTCCAAATTGGCACATAACTTGTGTTGCCGAAGTGTTTGGAGAACCTGTAAGATGTGGTGGAGGTACTCTTTCCAACTCTGGCTAAAGATCAGGATGTCATCCAAGTATACCACTACAAATGAGTTGGTGAATGGTCATAATATGTCATCCATTAGCCTCATGAAGGTTGCAGGAGCATTCGTCAATCCGAAAGGCATAACCAACCATTCAAAAAGGCCCTCCTTAGCTTTGAAGGTAGTCTTCCACACATCAGAAGGTTCAATTGGTACCTATTACGAACAGTGATCTTGTTCAATTCCCGATAGTCAATACCGAGTCTCCAAGTCCCATCCTTCTTTTGTACCAACATGATCAGGCTCCCACAGGGCAATGAACTCGAACGGATGTGACCTTTCTACAGTGGCTCCTGAATCTGTCTCTTGATTTCATCATTCTCCATAACAGAGCATCGATAGATTGGTCCATTGGGCAATGACACACCTGGGGTCAGATCGATAGAGTGCTTGACCTGACAGTGTAGAGGAGCTCCTGCGAGGGAGGTGAAGATGTCCTCATACTCCTCCACGACCTTGTGCATCTACAGTTGTCGTGCGGAGGGGCCCTGTCTGGAGGTCGTGGCCACCGTCTTCTTCTTTCCTTAAGGGCATATCATTAGGAAAACAAATTTCCCGGTTTTGGAAATGAGCTTACTGCATTGTTTTGCAGTAACCAAAGAGATGGCGGTAAGCGGTGCTACCTCTGGTATCCTGTACAACTTATTTCCCAAAGTAACAATAACAGCACGAGGCCTTGGTTCATACACAGCATGTCGCTTCCACAAGTATGGTTGTCCTAATAACGCATCACAAACTTCAAGGGGAGCAATGTCACACAATACCTCATCCGTGAAGGGCTTGATGTTGTATGGAAGGCGACACTGTTGGCTCACACAAAGATCCCGCCCTTGGTGCAGCCACCCGATGGTGTATGGTTGTGGATGTGTTGTGGTCGGTAAGCCCAGCCGCTTCACGACCTCTGCCGAATTGAGGTTCTTTTGGCTCCCGCTGTCGACAATAAACTGTAGCGGGAAGCCCTTTACCCACATCTGGCAGTGGAAGAGACGCTCCTTCTCCTCTGGATCTTCGGGTTCCTCCTTCTCGATTTTTGTGGTGGCAACGGTGGCATTAGACTCCGGATCAATAATCTGCTTCCCTTTGTCATTCCCCTTGTCGAGTTCTGACTTAGAGTCAGAACATGCATCTGATTCCGAAACCTTTAGCTTGTTCACCAGTGACTGCTTGGCTTGACACTCACTTGTGTTGTGAGTGGAGCTCTTATGGAACTCACACCACTTTCCCATGTCCTTTTTCAGCTTCGTGGCACTGTTCTTTACTTGCAGCTTTGGCGGGTTGTCTTGGGCCACCCCACCTTGGCTTTTTCCTTTGTTCTGCGACTTGGGAGCACCTTTCCCTTGTTTCAGATTTGCAAACCCAAAGTCTCGCTTCTTCTGTTTAAACTTTTGCTCGACCTTGACGACATATCGGTATGCCGTACCGAGCGAGGAGATGTTCAAGAATTCTATTTCTTCCTGGATGTACTTGTGCAGGCAGCCGCGATACTTGAGTACCAAATGCTGCTCTAAATCCTTGATACCCAACTTTATGTGAAGGGTATGGAAAATATTGGTAAACTCCGGCATGTCTTGGTCCCTTCCCTGCCGCAGCGTGGTCCACTTTATGTATTGATCCTCATAGCTTCCAACAGGGTAGTACTGCTCCTTGATCGCATCCTAGAATGAATTCCAAGTCGGTGCGACTGAAAATAGTGAGCCTATACTTTCATCCTTCTGCTCGCAGTAGGTTTCCCACCAATCCTTGACGTGGGGGCTGCTTTGAGAAGAGCGAAAATAATCTTTTCTCGACTGGAAAAATCATGAACAAAAAAATAACCTTCTAGCACATTTAACCATTTATCGACAGCATCTGTGTCTATCTGACCCTCGAATATGGGGATTTCAAAATTAACTTGTACCTTAAATGGTGTGGCATTTCCAGAGTTGCTGTTGGAAGCTGATGCATCAGCACTGGGTAGCCGCTAAAGGATCTGGGCAAAGTTGTCCATCATCGTGTTCCTTTGTCACTCGAGGGCTTCTTCGAGCAAGATTTTGATAGAATCTCCTGCCCCCTCGTCTTGCTTTTCATCTGCCATGGGAGGCCATTGGGATCTGCGAGGTTAGTCTTGCAAAGGTTCGACCAGTTCAAGCCCTAACTCCTTATATCCCGACCTCGTTGGGGACATGCAAAGAAAAACAGAGAAGAAAAGCAGACCACTCTGATACCATTGATCCAAATTTAAACAGGAACGCAATAAATTATAGAGACAACCATAAACACAGATGCAACGGAAATAATACTTCATTTCATTAATGTAAAATACTGAAATATGCTTACAAACAGGAATGGAAATAAACCAGCTAGGGCGATGGTAGCTTGTCTTTGAGAAGAGATGTGGCAGCTATATGCCTCTGAACTGTCTTACAATGAGGCTGAAGGGCCTTTTTATTATTGAACAATAAGAGAAAACCCTAAACAACTAAAACCCTAACCCAAGGAGATGTAACACCAAAAGTTTGTGGGCCCCGTTGGGGTGAGTTGGACAGCCAACTTCCCGGGGTCGCGAATTGGTCATATTATCTCCGTTTGACGTGCGTGATAGCCTGTTGGAAAGATCTCTCCGAGGACTATGACGGAAAAGACGATTTTAGACGGAAAAGACGATTTTAGGCAGAAAATCGCTGGCGGTAGATTTCCCAAAAAACGTCGTTTATGGCCTCAAAACGGCTCCGGAAGTTTAGGACCTGAAAAACTGCTAAAAATAGTAAATTGTGCTATAATTAAGGAAACTGAAAAACTGAAAGAAGCACTGGTGTGGATCCAAGTGGAATTAGCGGGTGGCCACCAATATCCACCTAGATCATTGCCAGCGGTTACCCAAATAATTGATCTACCATGCAAAATTTGATATTGTTATGCAAATTGGCAGAGTGGAGTTGTGGCTAAAAGGAGACTGACAAGATGCTGCTGCAATTTTCACAGAAAACCCTGCAAAGGATGTTGGTGCAGTTAGTTGAGGGTCCACAAAGTAAGCTTGGGGGCCTGCAAAGTTGATTTGTGGATGTGGACTAAAGGATGGAAATGATAACTTAAGACCGTGCCTGCATATGCTTTACAAAAAGCTCAAGGCTTGTGGAAGCCTGTAAACCAGCCTTCACTCTAATCAAAATCCCAAAGAATATGTACAATGACTATGGAATTTTTGCACAAACAGCAATACAGTGGAATGCTGATATCATAGAATACAGGTAGATCAAACCGCACCCTTCATCAGACATATAGCTCAGTTTAAATTTTATCACGGCTCCCTTAAGCAAACTTGCAAAGCCTTACCTGTTTTTTCAGAACTTGAGAGATATCTCTGTAGATATCCACAGCCAAACAAAGCAGTCAACTATTTCACTGGTACTATTTACCAGCCTGTGGTCATAACTTCGATGCCCACATAAGTTCATGGTCTTTTATTCTATAGAAATTCATTTGTTTCTGAAACAGTATACAAGGATTGGAAAAACAATACATACTCCATGTGCAGTCCAGGGGTAGGGCAGAGCTCTCCAGTAGGTAGGATGCAGATTGAAGCGGGTGTACCGCCAGCTGCATATTTGCCTGTTTTGGCGAGGCCTTCTACGACAGATTTGTTATCTATAGATGCATTAGTGACACAGACGTTGAATCCCACCTAGTGTGTATTATGCACTAACCACTAGAAACACTAACTATAGTGGTGGATACTGCAGCGTTAAAAGCACAGGTAACTCAACTTTGTCAAACCTTGTTAATAAGTTCTAAAACCACGGTGTACATTGTGAAAAACAAACCAATACCGCATCAGAGCCCGCAGAGCAGATACCACAACTTATGCGACCTACAAAGAACAGCTTTCATCAGCTCGGCTTTTCAAGTATATCCAATATATGTTGAGGGTGTTTTTCTTAGACCGAGAGGATAATCTTTTCACACGTCCAACAACAAAGCCTGATTGGCCTACTAATTAGCAAGTAGCATTTCCAGCCTTGCAATAATAAAATTACAATGAATGAATTAGGCAAACAAAATGTTGTTGCAAAAGGGGTAGAAAAGTGCTGTCATTCAGGACTAGCCAGGCATTTGCAGCCGGCGATCGGGTCCTCTTCATGAGATTCTAAAGCTAAATAGTTGAAACACAATATGGTAGTTGTAAACACAATACTCGCTAGCCGTTGATCTTATGAATTGGTTGTGTTTGAAAATTTCTGTTACAGTTCTATCAAATACACATTTATTTAAAAGTTTGTTCTACATTTCTGTCACATATACATTTATTTGAAATATGCAATCCTCGTCCTCAAATAACTTTATTTTGTTTCGTTTCACGCAGGAACCCTAAGTACGAAACCTGTATATTGTTTGCAGGGGATTAGCAGCGGAGCTTGCCATGTTTCCCCTGTTTTTCTCCAAGACTGGACTGAGCATTACCTCCGCAGCGGGGAATATTGAAGAACTTACTAGGGAATCCTTCAGCGGAATCGAACACGCGACCATGATGTCTGCCACCATTCTCAGCCACGTCCGAATTCTTCATGCCAGAAGCCATTTGTTTAGCCGCCTGCAAATAGAAATATGAAACACTCCTCAAAGCCTCATACCTACATTCTTATGACCAACTGACGTAAATTTGACGGATTTGAAAGCGAAAATCCGCCAATTGTCGTTAGCTCTGAAAAGTGCGATGGTTTATGCAACAAATAGCGTTCCAACAGCGAGATGCCGGACACCAAGTATTGGTGAGAGAGCATAAACGTCAACAATCTGCTCTCTTTACTGTGAGGAGTGCAGGTTTGAGGGTTTAAAAGAGGTTTTAGTCCTTCCGATGGAGGGATGGTTCCCCTTGGTTTTGATGGAGAAAGTTGGAAATATATTTTTTCACATTTCTGAATTTTGGGTTTTTCCATTATCATGTGGTCATATTTGCCACTAGACTTGTCGTATTTCGCAGTATAATATGTGGCCTTTCGTATGTAAATAAATATTTTTAAAGTGAGTTTTATTTTGATATAGTTATATATGGTGTAATTATTTATTTATTTTTTTAAGAAAAGTGAGAATATGAAATTTAATTTATTTTAAAATAATTTTATGGTTTGAGTGGGTTTAATAGTTAAGAGTATGTGGTTTTTTTAAAAGATCACAAGGTGGAGGAGTATGTATATTTTAATAAACTTAGCAATCAAATTATTGCGTTTAGATAAGTTTTTATCCACAAACAAAAGGTGTCATACACCACTTTCGGTGTCTAATTTGATTATAGCCTTAAATTAAATAATAATAATAATAAATTAATTATTATACATTTTAATATCACTGTTATATAAAAATTAAAGTAAAAAGAATATCTATCTATATATATATATATATATATATAATTTTTAATTTTCATTTTTATTATGTATATTCTTTATAGATAAAATATAAAATTATATAATGAAAATGAAAATTAAGAATCCAACAACATTTTAAAAAATGCTTTCCCCATAAGTGGCAAAACTATGAACCACAATTAACAAATCCTACACAAGGGAGGAACATGCAAGATTTGAATCTAGTTATCTTCACAACAACTACTCCAAGATGTCATTAAACCCCAGCACAACGAACCAACTTTTGTTTTGCCTAAGGGGCATGAAGACAAGCTTTTACCCACTTATGTATGCACAAATTATACTTGATGCATAATGTGCATACATCATAGAAATCTTTGGAGTCCAATCTAACTTAATATACTATAACACCAAGAAGTGAGATCAAATGCTTATAATTAGTTCTATGTTAGCAAATGTTTAGTTTGAATCACCTTAGATGAGGTGAAAGGATGTCATTCATAAATTTAGGGAAGCATCCCCTAGGTTCTTCGAGAAAATTTTTGTGGAAAAAATTAAATATTAGCGAGTGATTGTCCACCACATGACATAACAACATGGTGATATGGAGGGATTTCCCTACAATATTGAGATGGATAGTAGCATTGCAAAAAGTGCATTAGTTACATAAATCTTTGGAATCCAATCTAACTTTATATATTGTAACATTGGGAAGCAAGATCATGCGGTTATAATTAGTTCTATGCTAGTAAGTGTTTAGTTAAAATCCCCCTAGGTGAGGTAGAAGAATGATATTGACAAATGTAGGAAAGCATCCCTTGGGTTTCCTCATGAAATTTTCCATGGAAAAAATAAATATTAGTGGGAGATTGTCCACCACATGACATAACAACATGGTCATATGGAGGGACCCACAAGGCGTAGAATAGACTGTGATGGGGTGTATTGTTAAGTCACATGGCGACCTCCTACTTGGGCCAACCAAAACATGACGAACCAATCAAACATTGCTACCACATACTGTATGGAATCGACACTTGGCGAGATACGATTAGCCTTTCATACGCCTAGTTGGCATGCTAATGTTATCATGGCATCAACAGTATGGATTGCCCAGTCGATAAGCCAATCAACTCATCTGTAAATTTCTTTTGTTGTTGGTTAAAAACTTCAAAACATTATAAAGTTGTCATACGGCGCCAGATTGAGGCGATTCAAGCGTCATTGGAACAAGACGACGAACACTACAACTTGATGCCAGTTTCAGGATATTCCAAGCACTCTCATTTTTTTAGGCTAATTTTGATCTTTGGATCAACAATTCATTTTAGGGAGTTTCTACTATTCACCAAATGAAGGACAATTTGTAGGGTGAATTCCCAATTTTATGTATGTTCTATTCTATAATAATTTAATGGTGATCCATGTTCAAATTCCCTTTTGAACCTTCAAAATCAAACAACCAAAATCGTCATAATAGTTCACTTGCATAAAATGTACAAACTTTACTTGCATGAGAGTGTATCTCCTTTATGCACTAATGCCCCTATAACGTAATTAAAACATAATTAGCTAATGATTAAGGGCATAATGAAGTTTGATAAACTTTAGACCAACTCTCTTATTAAGGCCCTTTCATTAACCTGTTAAGCCCCCTTTTTTCCCCTCTTGTGGAATCATAACCTTCCTATTTGTCCTTCTCTTGTATTGTGGATGATGAAATTTTATTAGCATTCAATATTTGGTTACAAATTACATCATTTGGCTTATAACAAATTACCATGTATATAAATAACACTAAACTAGGAACCAAACCTAGAGTATTAAAACTAACATAGTATCCTTCTGAGATAGGCTCTTTTGTGGCCCATTATATTTGTTTATTTACACCACTTCAGTCCAACATTATTCTATGTTATTATTATCCTTGGTAACATTTATATGATTTTAATTATGGTCTACATGAGGAGGGCCACTTGGGTGTCACTTTAATTTATCAATGGGAAGCATTGAATATGTTGGTCTAGAATTCCACATAAAAAGCAAGTGTTTACAAGATAAATGTACTAAAGAAGTTGATGGATCATCCTATTTTCAACCCTTATGATCACGAACTCTTTATTCTACTTTGAAATTTTGACTTTAAGTCACACTTTGTGCGAGATGCTAGGGTTGAATAATTACCTAGTTTTGTCAAAGATGAAGCTTCATGTTGAAGCTAGTTACATTCCAAGAGGGGCCTTAAGGGCATAAACATATTTACAATTTCTACCCAAACAAGGCATGATAGGTGGATAACCTATTAGACAATAACCATTTAGATCGCAGGGAAAAGAAAACTAATGTTTTTTGCAAATCTACAATCACCTCCCAAATAATTATAGGGCATGAGCCTTATTACTAAAATAAAATATCAAAACACCCTTAGTGAGGTTGCAAGTCAAGAGAAAATATTAGCCATATGGACCCCAAAGCTCCCTAACCCAATTATGAATCACTATTTAAGATGGACATGCCCAAAAAAATAACATAAACAAAATTTCATCTCTGGGAGGATCTCTCTTATGACAAATTCCTTCCAACCCCCCTCAAATTCCCAATGAAAATCTTTCTTGGAATATCATGGGACTTAACGGGAAACGAAGGTAGAGGATTCTAAAGAATAAAATCTTCAAATAATATCCCTCGGTTGTTATGATCCAAGAAACAAAATGGTAACCAAGAATAGAAACCTTCATTTGGAAAGGATGTCATAGCATATCTCTAAATGCACATGGCGCCTCAAGAGGAGTATCACTCCTTTGGAACCCTTCTGAAGTCCCCCTCTTAGACTTCTCTTCAACTCATAGAATTCTCACAACTGACTTCCATCTCCATGGATCTGTAGAAAATGGTTTTTTGACCATCATATATGGACTCAACATGCTTAGTGAAAAACTTATTTTGCTGCAAGAACTACGAGCAACACGTCAAGTGATAGGGGACACACCCTAGACAGAGGGAGAGGACTTCAATATGATCAAAACATTTTAAGAGAAAAAAGGAGGTCGTGGAATATTGGACAACAACCCCAATCTCTTCAACGAAATCATCCAAGGCATGAAGTTGGTATATATAGACAAAGCCAATAACCTAGAGAAACAAATGAGGTGGACCCCACCAAATTGCCTCCAAATTAGACCACTCTTTAATTTTCAAATCTCTTATGGCCTCAAGAATTTCTATAGAGGCCTCTTTCTTATCAAGTTCAAGTATCACTATGCCATCAATTTGATGCTATATTAGAAAGCCAACTCCAAAAATCAACCATTCCATTTTGAATCCTTCTAGATCCAACATCTGACCTTCATGTAAAACGTAGAGAAATGGTGGCAGTAAGCACTAACGAATAATGGAAACATCATGCAAAAAATCTATAAAAAATTAAAACACATCAAATATTGTTCGAGGCAGTGGAACAAATAGGAGTTCAAGGATATGCTCAAAGCCTAAGAGGATCTCTCAAATCAAATGGACTAGTTTCAACTTCAAATCATAAATGATGGAAGAACTTATTGGATGATGGAATACTAAACAAGGCTATAATCATAGCTAAATGAATGACTAAAATAGCAAAAAACTCATTGGAGGAAAAAGTTGTGAATTCAATGGTTAAAAGAGGGAGAAAGGAATTCCAAATTATTCCACCATTCAATGACGTAACATCACTTTCACAATCACATATCTTGCATAAAATATCCTCATAGAAATAACCTAGAAGATCACAAGGAAAATGAAAGAGCACTAATCTCCTTCCATCAATCTCTTCTCTACGAAATTCAACTAGATCAATGCCAAACCATTCAAAAAATAACTCTGCACATACCTTCTTTAATCACAAAAGAGAACAACGAGGCCCTCCTATGTGAAATAACCCTAATGGCTTTACTATTGATTTCTTCATGGCATGTTTCCTTCTAATTCAAATGGATGTCTAAGAATAAGTGGAAAACTCGAGACAAATCTCCTCCCCCTTGCTTGCTCTTGATGTTAGTTTTCTCACTATAATCCCAAAAAAGGATTGTGCATTGAATCTAACCAAATTTAAACTCATCACTCTATGTAATGCCATTCACAATATCATAACACAAGTATTGCCAATTGTCTCAAGCCTCTTCTCCCCTTTTTAGTCAAATAAGAACAATCATGATACATGGAGATTAAAAAAAAACAATGGACTATTATTCTTACCCATGACCTATTTCACTACTGAAAGACTACCAAAAATCCAAGTACACTCATCAAACTTGATCTGTTGGGTCCCTATAATACTAGCGATTACCCCATTACTATGGTAGTTGTACCCCTTATTAATATTGTTGTGCCCCTATTGCCCCCATATTGTTATTACTGTGCCCCATAGAATCCCTCTATTGTTATTTTTTATGGCTTTATATTATTATTATTAGGTCGGTTGGGTTATATTGTGACTCCTTAGACTCCTATATATAGAAAGGAGGTTTTGTCATTTGTATCATCCAAGAATTGTTCATTTATGTAATGTAAAGGAGGTTGCCCCCTCGAAGAGGCTGAATTCTAAGGCGTTGATATATCTTTTCTATCTTTTCTTGAGCTGGTTTCATAACATTTGGTATCAGAGCTTTGGATTCTAGGGTTTCACTGTTCCAAACAGGTAATCGTGGCATTTTCGCTATAACTTTTTTCTGCGACATTTCAGAAGTAAAAAAAAACCCATTTGAGAAGACATCGCGCTGAATCCCGGGTCTGAATTTCAGAGCTTTTTGCGCTATATTTTCGGAGATATGATCTGAGGAAGTTGGTCCTTTTGCAAAATCCTAAATTACATTCAAAACAAGTGACCTGGGGAAAATCGTCATAACTTTCTCTCTGAGCATCAGATTGAAATTTCGTAAGGAGGTATAGAAAGAGGACGGACTTTAGTTTCTTGTATATATTTTTTAGAGGCAAAGGTCAAAATAGTGACACGTGGCACCTCATACAAGTTCGCTCTTCTGAAAAAGGTCTATAATCAAGTCACTGTGGGAGATTTGGAATAACTTTTCATTGGAGAATCTAATTGGGGTCAGACTGGTGGCATTGGAAAAAGGACACAGAGGGCTACCACAGGTCGCAATTTCAGAACTAGATGTTTTGAAAGTACAGAGATACATCAGAGGCAATATCGAGCTCCTACAAAGAAAAAAAGGTGTGTAGATTTTTTTAAATTTTTTCTTAAGATTGGTTTGAAAATTTATTTTGAAGGAATTCAAAGGGCTGATAGAGCACTATTATCGGTAACTGATGCCCCGAGGAAAGAAAATGCAAACACCTAGTAAGGAACCTGAAAGCTCTAGCATGACTCATGAAGAAGAGGAAGAAATGCTACATGATATATCAAAATTACAAGAACAAGTGCAACAAGTGTCACTTGCACAGAAAGCAACAGAATCTAAGATGGATGGTTTAAGGAAAGATGTAGAAGCTAAGATGGATGGTTTAAAGAAAGGTGTAGAAGCTAATATGGATTATTTAAAGAAGGGCATAGAAGCTAAGATGGATGGGTTTAAAGAAAGGTGTAGAAGCTAATATGGATTATTTAAAGAAGGGCATAGAAGCTAAGATGGATGGCATGGAAGCTAAGATGAATGGCATGGACGCTAAGATGAATGGCATGGACACTAAAATTGATGGCAT
>APFE030506982.1:1208-22301 GCA_000404065.3 Pinus taeda
CTCCATTTTCAGGAACCATAGAACTATCGCACCCGTCAACAACAGTGCTACCTTGCAGCTTGTACAGAGTTCAATCCGAACTCCCCGCATCAATACCAGTGCTCCTCGACCCATCTTGCAGGTATCCTTCTCGAACACTGTCTTTACACCTGCATCATCCAACTTGCTTACAGAAATCAGATTTCTGGCCAACGCAGGAATATGCAGAACACCCGGAAGGGTTCTACCCTTCCACCTTGCAAATTCAACTTTACTTTTCCACGACCAATGATTCTAACCTTCCTATCATCTCCTAAGAATACATCACCACCATCATATTTCTCATACTCGCAGAACCACTCTCTATGGGGAGTGAAGTGAAAGGATGCACCTGAGTCAATCAACCATGCCTCATGATCTACATGTGTACTTGAAGAAGCCAAGTACACATCCCCACCTTCATCTGAGGTGGTTTTCGCCTCTGCAGAAGGAGGCATCATCAGATCCCTTTCCTTTATCAGGGGCTTTAGTTTTACACTCCCTTCTGAAGTGCCCTTCCTTTCCGCATTTCTAGCACACCACCTTTGTAGGTTTTCCTGGAGATTTAGATCTCCCTCTAGATTTAGATCTCCCACTTGATGACTTATTTTTGTTTCTGTTCTAGGACCGTCCTCGTACGGACAAGGCATCACCATTTTGGTTGTCCATATTTTCCATCTCATCACCTTCGTCAGCAAGGCTGAGACTATTTCATAAAACTGCAAAGCAGTTGCATTGCTACCTATTACAATAACTAGACTATCCCACGAATCTGTTAGAGAACACAAGAAACTGATGCACTTATCTTCATCTGAAATTTTAATATCAATAGATGATAACTGACTTACCACAATATTAAACACATTCAGACATTTTGTCACCGAGTCTCCATCTTTCATCCTCAGGTTGTACAGCTTTTTCTGCAGGAACAATTTATTCACCAAAGACTTAGATTGGTACAAAGCCCCTAATTTGTCCCACACAGCCTTCGTTGTAGCTTCCCCTGATACATTCAGCAATACTGAATCTGAGACACACAATCGTATTGTGCTCTTTGCCTTCCGATCCAACTTCTTCCATTCTTCATCGGTCACTCCCGTTGGTTTGGTACCCGGATCTACCGCGATCCACTGATCTTTATCCACCAACAGATCCTCCATCTTGAGTTTCCACAACTCAAAACTCTGACCATTGAACTTCTCAATCTCTATCTTTCCGCTGCTCGACATCTTCTTTCACCACCAGAATCGATCTCGCAGATCTCCCACTGAACAGGGTCTACCACAGGCCCGAGCAAAACCCCTCAGTAACAAAGGCGTCCCCTTGAAGCCAAAACAACTCTGATACCAAATCTAGGTTTTAACCCTATATAGAAATTACCTGCATACGAATTCTAAAACAAAGAAAATAAACAATGCAAGAGCATAACACATATACACAGAGATTTCCCACTCGATCCCAAAACTGGGACTACCAACTTGATTTTTCATTATATTCCTTTCAATGTTACAATACATATTTATACATGTTGAAGCATCCAATACCATGGACCGAAAACCATCATGCCCAAAACCATGGACTGAAAACCATAGGTAGGTTCGCCCAACCTAATATAGGGTCCAAAAAAAAAATTTCCTAGGGCACTGTCTCGGACCCCATAGAGGGGGGCTACCTGCCATGTTCAAACCCCCCGGACAAGGGGGGCTGCTGCCCCCCTGTGACCCCCCCGCTGCGCAATTGGCGCAATGAAGGGGGGGCTCTACCCCCCCTCTAACCCCCGGGTTCACTGCGTAGTTTAGTCGTGGAAAGAATATAACACAACCCAACAATCGTAAAAGGGTAATGGAGGATATCATATAAACAAACTTTTGAAATTGCGAAAACATGATGATGCGAGATTGCGTGCCTTACAGACTCATCGCACATCGCAGATTTCATATGTCGCAAGCACTATCTAAGATAAAACATCCCAATCCTGCGATATGCAATAAAGCATCTCACAAATCACATAAAGAAATTAATGATTATTAACGAAAAGGATTAGCGATATGTCGATCTGTGATATTGTAATATGTGATATTGCAAATCAAATCGCAAAATCACTTTAACGCAGATCAACAAGGCTCATTGTTCAATGAAATATTTCTCGTAATCGGATACTGAGTTATGGGCATTAATGTCAACTTAGTAGTTTATTGATGGTCATTTACGAGAAAATATTTAGATCTGATCGAAAGGTTGTTTCACGTAGGGTGATATATTTGATATGATTTTGAAATTAAGGCTTTCCCATCACCTTATCACTTACCATTATTCTTTCCTTACTTGTAAACTTGCAGGAGCGGCAAGAAGAATAATATACAGAGTAGTGTACAGAATGTAATGGGGAAAAGGGGAAAAGCTCTGGTTGCTGAGAAAACGGAGATGACACCCCTATTCACAGACACCACCTGTACCAGAGAAGCTGACATATCTACTTGGGAAGGCATGTATAGTCTGCTGGAAGAAAAAAATCCCATAGTTATGGAAGTTACAGTTACAGCAAACGCACGTGGGTCATCTGAAGCGTCACTTACTAAACTTGCATGCTCATTCCTGCATCGCATAACAGCAAGGCCTAAGATACTTCCCTATACCAACATGGTCAAGTGGGTGTTGGAAAACGCTAATATAACAGACAGGCAATTCAAGTCTCGGAGCCAGGAGCTTATTGGGTCATTTACCCCATAGGATTTAAGACTTATGTATCATTTATTAGAGTCGCAAGCAAGCTACAACAAGCAGTTCATGGAGAAATTCACCAAGGAGAATGAAGATTTGGTGGAGTGCACCAAAAACTAGTTGGTAAAGGAATAACCATTGAAAAAGGACAAACATGGTATGTACATTACTAGTTCCCTCTCCTCCCCGTATTGTTTTGCTACTGCTATGCTATGTAGGCCATTTGGAAGGCTTGATATCAACAAGTTTTCATCCAAGTGTCTACCCCTATTAGATGCAGCCACTAATGTCACTATTATGGATTGGGACCAGATATTGTCTAATAATTTAGCCTCATATATTTGGAATTACCGGTCTAAAAGAACTCCCTCTCAGAGGATTTATCCTCCTTTTTTTTAGCTTCTTATGTTATGGATGCAATCTGTTCTATTTCTAGATTTCCTCTAATGGGTTGGAAGTGGACTATACAGAATCCCTTGCCCATTCAGGTCTACCATAAGGAATTGTGGGATTCCAAATTTACCCCATATTTTTATAGAATTTGTCATGGAGTTATGTTACCCCTTCACAAAATGTTGTATAATAAAGACGCCGCAAGATTTTCCCCCGAAGCTGAAGTTGATATTATCCCTGTCGGAAGACGGTTTGGAGAAGAGTTTTTCACTTACATCAGAGTATTTGGAAGCATTGTTTCCCCTCATGTGCTTCCATTATATGTTCCTGATAAGTTATTGGCCCAAGAAATAACCTACCAAACCTGTGGGGTTGGAGGAATGAGCAAAGAATTGAAAGACAAGAAAACGGTCATTTGGCTGCAATTCCCTGTGGTTTGTGGGGCCTTTTCGTTGTTTTATTTAGGTCATGCTTTCAAAGAATTAGACAACACGCTGAGTCTACGACTGTTTAAATTTCCAAGGAGACAATTCGATCCCTTTGATGTCATAATTTTTTTTACTACGATTGTCAAAATAAAGGTATTCACTAAAAAAGATTATCTTTTTGATGACATCTTTCAGTAGAAGAGTACACTTAAAGACATTTTTCAGATGGCCCAAATTCAATTTGGCCAGTGAAATTCCAAGAATTCAAACTCTACAGAGAGCAGAGTTTAGCAAACATTCCCTTGGACAAGTTGCACTTAGAACCAATAAGGGAGCCCACTCCGAGCATCAGTATAAGTGGAAGCTCAGGGACAGATAAGTCCAAGTCTAAGTCTGAAAAAGAATCACCAGAACGGTCTGAACAGTGCGAGAGTGACCATAATAAAAGTGAAGGGTCAGTCAGGGATACTACCCAATCTAAAGAGCACCCAAAACAACAAGTTTTGTCAACACCACAGGTAAAGGTTCTCGCTCCCCGTATCCATCCACCAAAGCCAGTGAGAACTTAGCTGGAGAAAGAGTGGGAAACATTTAATGAATTGATCAATACCAAGAAGAAAAACATGAAGACACCTGAGAATACAACACAAACAATGACAGAAATGGTCATTGAAACAATCGTCAACGCTCCAAAAATGGAGCATAATCCCATAACCCCATCATCTGAAATCATGCTGAAGATAAAGGAGATTCCTCCTCTAGATGTATTTTATAGTTTGCAGCACAAAGAAGTGGTAAAAAGACAAAGAAAGAAATGAAAATTAGACAGCGTGCTCTCACCTGAGGCTGAGTAGCTAGATGTCCTTTGGTGAGACCCTACCACTGATCCTACAGAAAATTTGACTAATTTATCCCAAATCGTAGGACCCTATACTTCTGCTACATTTGATAAAGCATCTGAAGTACAACTATTACTTAAGGATAAGGAGGAAAAAATCCTAATTTTGCAGCAACAGTTACAGTAGGCCAGTGCTAACCGAGAAGCGGAAGAAAAATTAGAAAAATTACAACAGGACTTTCATTAGATGCAGCTGGGGTATCAAAGCAGTTTGGCCAAAAAAGAACATCAATTACAGGCCATGTTATAAATGCATAAAGATGACCCCAAAGTCATAGAATTTATCTCAGAAGCCCTTGCCTTAAATGACCAACTCTTGCAACAACAAGAGGTACTTTGCCAAATAATATCGCAATGGAGCTCCCATTGCGAGATGAACGATAAAATTACAAGTCAAGTCGTAGATTTGCAACTCGATTATGATTTAATTGAGAAGAAAATTTCTGATTATTTGATTTGGCAGGAATAGGAGGAAGGGAAGAAAGCAGGCTTGCTTAAAATCAATGAAGCCCACAAAGAAATGTTATTCAATAAGTGGGATGCATAGATTAAAAAGGCAGAACAGGTAATGGAAGAAGCAGCGACAGCTGCGAGCAATGTCATCGACTGTGTCAATGAAAATCTGCATAGAGCAAACCTAATATCAGAAACCACTCCGGGATTTCTCCCAAAGGCACAACAACTGCAGACAAGATGGAGACAGAAAGTTGAAGAAAAGGCAGATTCAATCAAGAAGTTAACCAAGTTGAATTGGGACACTTACTGGCAATACTTGGTTAAACCACACAGTCAATGCATGACTCTAAAATGCCTTACAAATTCTACTGAAAAGATAGCGCTAGCACTCGCTGATTTTGTTTTCGTAGGACAACTAAAATCGGAGGTTGGCCAACCGACACCCTTGAAGCCAATGCTAAATGCTTGCGTTCTCAAAGAATAGATGCATAGTTAATTTTCAGATACAGTTTTAGTTTTATTTTTTATTTATTTTTGCCTTAAATGAGGATGGTCATTTAAACCTCCTCCTATATTTTTGTAATAAACTATTTTTATTCTTTAGTTAGTAGTATTTTAACCCCTCATGCATTTAGAGAGGGGTCCAGAAATTTGTCAAAAACATTTCTTTAGAACATGCACTTCTGCACCCTCTGAGGAGGTTTTGATGAATGAATGGAATGAGATTTATTGATATCTTTGTTTAATGTCTAATACTGAAATGCATTTCTGTACTCTTAGTAGATATTGAATTATGAGAAGATAAATCTATAGTGTTGAAGCTCATGAGTAGGACTTGTTATCAATGGTACTTTTATCTCTTAATGATTTCTGCTTATGTGTCAAAGTAATATTTTATGTTCAGTCATTTATATATGAAAGCTTGAATGCTTAAGTTATCATTTGGTGCTTTTGTACGATGGTGACTATTCTGTTTATGCTTAGTATATGAATAACTTATTATGTGATATGTTTCTCACAATTTTTTTGGCTAATTTCTTATATGAAACAATTCACTTTTAATGAATTCTTTTCTTGTAGCAATTAAATGATCTTTATTACCAATTGTTGTTAGAAACTATTTTAGATCGCATAAGTGAAGAATTAATCCCGGGATAGTTTTAGAATTAGATGTTTCCGTTCATTAGAATAAAATTTCATGTTTTAGATTAAATTTAGATTAAAATAATTCTATTTAGAAATCTTTAGAAAGGAAAACATCAAATCTTATTATCATAAACAAATTGGGAAACTGGTCCCATTATCTCCAGTCAGACCCACCATCTCAAATGGAAAAGGAGCTGCTTTCAA
Organism: Pinus taeda; assembly: GCA_000404065.3. Taxonomy (NCBI): domain Eukaryota; kingdom Viridiplantae; phylum Streptophyta; class Pinopsida; order Pinales; family Pinaceae; genus Pinus; species Pinus taeda. Next base: position 7,473 of record APFE030506982.1, read on the forward strand.
GGTCCAGACCGGGTGGGTATCCCCCTTGTTGTAGACCTGATTTTTGGGGCTTCAACAAGTTGATGCCATAGTTGAGGAGTATGACTCCGTTATCAGGAACAATGTTTGGAAGTGGTCCCAAGACCAACAAGGAAGTCAGTGGTGAGTTCCAAATGGATTACAAGGTAAATCAAGAAGCTGATGGTAGTGTGGATAAATGCAAGGCTGAGTTTGTGGCTAGAGGCTTCTCTCTGGTTGAGAGGATTGATTACGATGAGAAATTTTCTCCTGTAGCAAGCTACTCATCAATCAGATCCATTCTAGAACTGTCATCGCAGATGGGATGGAAGATACCTCAAATGGATGTAAAGACAACATTAATCAATGACATGATTGAGGAAGAGGTGTATATTGAGCAGCCTAAAGGATTTGAGACCTTCAATAAGCAAGTGTTGTATGGACTAAGACAAGCACCCTGTGCTTGGTACACCAAGATTGATAGCTATTTCACCGGGTTGGGATTCATAAAAAATGAAGAAGATGTGAACCTTTACCATATTGTGGTTGAAGGTAAATTGTTGATTATTATTTTATATGCCAACGATTTGGTTCTAACATGTGATGACAAGTTGATCAATTCTTGCAAAGAGGATCTTGCAAGAGAGTTTGAAATGAAGGACTTGGGGCTCATGCACTACTTTCTAGGGATGGAAGTATGGCAAGGAGACGAGGAATTGTTTGTCTCTTAGGGAAAGTATGCCAACAAGATACTGAATAATTTCCACATGGAGAGTAGTAAACCCATGGAGACTCCTCTATCTGGTAACTAGAGGAAGGAGGATACTACTTCAGGTGAAGTAGTGGAGGCTAGTATTTATGGACAGCTTGTGGGTTTACTCATGGATTTGGTGAACAGGTGACCAGACATGTTGTGCAGTTAACAAGTTTAGTCAAGCTATGGTTAAGCCTACCAAACTGTATTGGAAGGCATCCAAACATGTGTTAAGATATCTCAGAGGCACCACTCAGTTTGGTCTTTGGTACAAACAGACAGAGGGAGTGAAGCTTCAAGGCTTCACAGATGTAGATTGGGAAGGGAGTCAACCTGAAAGGAAGATCACATTAGGTGGGCTCTTCAATATTGGTTCAACATTTGTTTCTTAGTACAACATGAAGTAGAGATTAGTTGCACTCAGTTCAATAGAAGCAGAGTACATAGCTGCTAGTCAAGCATCTTGTGATGATATCTAGATGAGGAATATTCTTGTAGGTTTGTTTGGTCAATAGATGGATCCAACAATGATTTACTGTGACAATCAAAGTTGTATCAAACTCTCTGAGAATCTAGTTTTTCATAAGCGGTCCAAGCATATTGATATTAAGTATCACCATCTTTGGGACTATGTATAGAGGAGAATCATGTTTCTGGAATACATTCCCATGAAGGAGGAGGATGCAAACATTTTGTCAAAGGCATTGTTAATATGCAAATTTGAGTTTTACTTGCATTGAGTTTCACAAAGGCAAGATTGGGGTAGTAGATAATTCATTTCTTGTTGAGAAGGAGTGTTTAAAATAACAAAAAGAAATCCTAATTTAATTTGTCCTTGAATTAAATTAGGAATTTAATCGAAATTCTTTTCTCGTAGTAACTTGTAATTGTTAACTAAGTTAATTTGACTTAGTTGGCTCAGTAAATTCGAGTTGAAAGTCTATCTAGAGTCATATAGAGTGATTCCTAAATTTTAGGAGTCTAGGTTGAGTTCTGATTGAGTTGTAATTAATTAACTCAGTCTAACTGAGTTATAGTCAGTTAAAATAATTCAAACAGTTGGAGGAACTATTAGTAGATCTAGTAGTGGGATCACCTTCACTGCTCCGCTAGTTAACTGAAGATTCACTCATAAATAACTCATGAATGTTACTTCAGGGAAAAACCCAGTTGAGATTACAGTTCAAGGACAATGTACTATCAATTGTATAATTTCCTGAGTTGTACAGATGGTGCATGCAATTAGTATAAGGCATATTTATGGAGTGCACAATTATGAGTGGGGAATTTCCCAATTAAATATGGGTTAATTCTCTTAGGAATTGAGCAAGGAAGTAGGGGCTTGGCAGGCAACAGATTTGGCTATGTATTGGCTTGAGTTGGTTTGTGAAGCAGAGAGATAGATTATACTTGTGTAGGAATTGTTTGGGGTTGAACACGCATTGTATTTTCTTCTCAGATATTCTGGTTAATGCAATATAGATAGTCAAGATTTTGAGCAATTTCTTTCCCCAGAAAAGTATTGTGTTATGTGTGATTGGAATTCTTCTTTTTCTGTTTAGTGTTTTCATCAATCAATTTTGGTTTCCACTGATGACTGGAGTATATTCATGTCTTTTGTTTTAGCATATCACATAAGTTGTTGAATATACAAGTAAAAATCTATAGAAAAAATATAAAACTACTTCTTCAACTCGTATTTTCAACTTATCTCCCTACGATTTTACTCAAATTTCGAGTGGGAGCACTCATTAGATGAAAAAATTAGTTCTTCATTAAAGGAGTACCCATGTTGCATACTTTCAATGGACCCTGATATACGAAAAATGAGAAATACATGAAAAAATGTAATTGCAATCATGTTTTTCATGTTTTTCTCATTTTTTATGTAGTAGGGTCCATCGAAAGTATGCAACATGGATACTCCTTGGATGAAGAATTAAATTTCACATCCAACGAGTGCTTCCATTCAAAATTTGAATAAAATTGTATGGGGATAAGTTGAAAATATGAGTTGAAAAAATAGTTTTTATTTTTATTTCTATTTTTTTAATATTTTTACTCCAAAAATGATGAAACATCCCCCATGGTTGACATCATCGTCTTGAATCCTATTTTTTATTATAAATTTCGTTTTGGTTGTACAATATTTTTTCTTTTGAGACCAATTTTTTACCTCAAAATTTCTCTAATGACATTGTTTTCAATTCTCATAGCTTTAACCACTATTTCACTTGTGTCTTTGGACTTTGATTTGACAATTTTTCGCTTTAAAAATCACATCATAGCCTTGATCAAACATTTTTGACACACTAAGTAGGTTATGATTCAACTCATTAATATATAAGACAATGCTCACTTTATCGGTTGACAACTCCTTTACCAACAATCTTACTAGGTGCATTGTTACCAAAGGTTACATTACCCTTTGCAACATATTTCCATATTAAGAACTTGTTTCTGTCTCTTGATATGTACTCAAAACAACCACTATCCACATACCAATGACTCCCTTTATTTTGAGCATATAATACAATATCGCATTTATTTTTTTCTTCTTTTCTTTCTAGACCTTTGGCTTTCGTTTAATTTTCTCAATAATTGGTTCATGCTTCTTCTCCTTAAGTTTACAATCAACTATTATATGCCCAAAATTTTGACACTTAGAGTAATAGCTTTAGGCTAGTTTCTTTTGATACAGTTTATATAATCGCATGCATGAAGATCATAAATGATGTGTTAGTTTCTTTTAAAAGAATATGGACAATTGTAGTGATTTTCTTTGGGAAAAATGTGTGCTTGTGCAAGGGGAATAATAGTTAACGAGGTATTTATTTAGAGAGATGCTTTGATAGTTATATACTTATAAATAATGCATCTATAATGTTGTTAAAGGAAGCATGTCAAGATTTTTTGTGTACACTTCATGAATTCACATGAATAGATGATGAAACATCACTAGCATAGATTTATTATTGGTTTGATTAATACTTGATCTAATCATGATATCAAAGTTTGTTGATAGTAGCTATTGCAGGAAAAGGCTACAACATATGCAAAGATGGATTATGTTTACCAATATGTTAGGTAATAAGTTACTAGTTGATGCAGATTGAAGGAATGTCAACTGCATGATAATCCATTGATGGGAATATCTAGGCCCTAAAGACACAATGCTAAAGGGTTTATGGGTAAATTATGTCATGATGATTTTAATATCTTATAGCTAGTTATGTTGTTTTTAGGATGATATTCTTTGAAATATTTTATGGTAATACTTAAGAGATGGAATCCTTTATAACCATTGAGCCAGGGGTGAACACCCCCATGAGTGTTTAATAATAAAGTTAAATGTTTGTTGGTTTTCACCCTACGGGGTTTCCAAGGTATATCAGTGTTCAATGATGTGTTTGTCCATTGTGTCATTCTTATGATGTTGAATCCTTGTCATTTACATCATCAAGTATGTGGTTAAATAATTTAGTTAAAGGAATCGTGATAATGATGCAAGGTTACAACATGAAGTTTATGTTGATATGCTACAACAGTGGTTGTTATTGGTTATGTAACTTACTATTCCTTTACTAAAATTACTCTATGTAATGATGAAGATTCTATCTAATGGGTAATGAAGAATATTGAATAGTAGTTTGGAAAGTTACACATGGGTAAATTGTGTAAAATTTCTCTAATCCTATGTGTTTTTATGCGAGGTTACTGAGAGATGTTACACATAATCTACACAATTTGATTGCCACAAAAGTTTTACAAGGTGTTGAATCCATTTATGCATTCAAAAACACATTTAAAAAAACTAGAAATTCACAATCTCACAAAAAACATTCATCACTAAATTTTAGCCAAAAAAATTAAAAACATCAATTTTTTTTTTAATTATATCAACCTTTTAATATGAATTTCATGAAAATTTGTTTTCAATTTGTGTAATATTTAATTTCTTCTTCAGATACGCAAAAGTGAAAACATCATTTTTGAACTTCCCAAAATTAATGGCATATATTTAAAACTAATCATATATTTTTAATAAATCATATTCTCCTTATTCTCATTTTATTTGTAATTTAATATTTTCTCTTTAAAACTAAAATATTCCATTAGAAATAGATTGTATTTTTTTGTGTAAATTTGACTACTGCTATTATATTATACAAAAATTGTTACAAAAGAGTACATCCGCCATGCTAAGATGGCCGCCACTGAACATAAACCTGAAAACTGTGGAGCTAAGGAGCTGTCCACTGACTCTAGACCAGGACACATGACAAACTAGTTACACGCAGATTGCTTCCTGTCCTTGCCAAAACGACTCGGAACTTCCCAACGATCCAGAGACAAGACACGTAACAGACATTGAGCTATGCTACCCGCTCCCATTACAGACTCAGAGCTACCATTCATACCCTTCCCAAGACACTTGACAGACATTACATACGATGATGAATATCGAGCAAAAACTATGGAGCCGCCATTCTGGAACTGAAAGCGCAGCCAAGCAGAGGACTTACTCGTCCATAGAGGTGGACAATTGTTCCTCCACCACTCGGAATGCGTAGGGGTCAGAGGCGCTCGAATCCATGTAGGGAGGTTCATTGCGTGCAGGCTCGCTTGTTCCAGCAGTCGCTCCCGCAGCCGCACCCGAGGCCTCTGCAGGCTGCAATCGAGTGCTTTGAACAGGCGAGGGTGGTCGTGGCTCCGCTGGAGCTGCTGGTCGGTCAGTGTGCTCGCATTTCTCGAGCCGAATAGTAACATAAAAGGTGGCATTGTCCAAAACACAGGGGAACCGGAACCGCGTAGAAGGGTGAGAGCCGAGCGAACACATCGCTGTGCCACCCCGCCCTCGTCCTCTGCCGCGGCCTCTCCGAGCACCTGGAGAGTTAATTTCTTCTGAAGGAGAACCAAATGAGGCTGAGGACCGCGGAGGAGAAGCTCGCCCACGAGTGCCACCTCGTGAGCCTCCCCTTCGGCTGGGTTTCCGCATTCGTTCTCATGGCATGCTGGTATCGTGCTGCCTGGTGTACAAAGGAGCCTTTCGCCACACAAAAGCCGACCAGGTGAGGAAATATCAATTGAAATGACAAACAGGGAAAAACCAAAGCTTACCACCTCTGAATGCTGACCGGAGTGAACCAAGGCGACGCCGAGAGTGTGGCCCAGAGCCTAGAAGCTTTGGAGCCAACGAGACCACACAGGTGCCAAATTCTTTTGAAACAGATAAACCAGAGAGCCAGAGCGCGCCAGGATGAAGACCAGGGCCTTTTGCCCAGAGGGCCGAGGTCTAAAGGCTGGCACACTTGGCCAAAACAATCTCATCCACAAGCTGAGCGAGTTGCAGGCTAAACCCCGCGACCAGTTACAGACCTTACCCACCATTACCACCCTTGCATAATGCATTGTCGAGCTGATGGAACAGAATGAAATATAATGTCGCGTTACCATTCTCCCATGCGGAGTAATGGCTGCATTAAACTGAGCTGGACGGAGGATGTGGTATCGAGGCGCTTCCGTCCACACGTCTGGAGCGGGCTGCCACTTGCCTTTTAATGAGGCGGCCCGTTCATTTATGAACAAACTAATCACCCGCAGCCGGGGAGAAATAGATTGTATTAATAGACTAAATATTATCATTATTTTAATTAATTAGATTAAATGTTTTTTTTTCTTTATTTTCATTATTTATAATAATATTTTATTAATTGTTTCGTTAATCTGAAACTATTTTATGATTTATTGGTTACAAAACAAGTTACAAACCATCAATCTCATGAAAACAAAAAGGATGAGAAAAAAAATTGTATATAAAATATAAGTTAATACTTTTGAAGATAAGTTTTATTAATCATATGTATATATATTTGGTAAATTTTCAAATTTAGAGGGGTAAAAGTGTATCAACCCTATGAAAATTCCATGTAATAAAAGTACGATTGATGGGACACTTATTTCAAGCTTAAAGTTGGGCAAGACATTCTAGGGGGTGTTCATTTGGTTGTTTGTGGCTAAGGAAACTGGCAAAGGCAATGGTTAAGGCTTTGGAAAGGAAAAATGGCATTTTTGGCACAATTATTTATTAAAATAGTGGAAATTAAGAGAAAAAGGAGGTGAAAGGTCACAGGTTGCATGTGAGGAGGAAAATGAAGGAAAATAATGGAAAATGAAGAAAATAGGGACCTCATCCATAAAAAGGCTTCCGAGGATCAGTTGATAACATTTTTTCATACTAGCTTTGGAGCTCTCTCATTACTCTCTCTCTCTCTCTCTCACTCTTGGACACTTACAGTTTTCTTGGAGCACTTTGGCATTGGAACAAGAAAGGAAAAGAAGGCAAGAGGAAGCAAAGATAAAGAAGGGAAAGGCAAGATCAAGTAGCTACGACAGGCTTCATTGCAGGTATCGACTTGCATGTGTATTTTCCTTGATATATTTGGCATGCATGGGATTGCATGTGATTCTCTTCTATCATGGCATGGTTTTTGCCAGGTGTGACAATATTCTTCAACCTAGCCTTGTCATTTCCTAATATCTTTGTTGAGATGGGTTCTCATATTCGGTTAATGTGGAATGGCCGGATTGGATTCGAAGCTAAGTTGGGTGGATCTATGAAATGACAAACACATGGCGCAGTGGTCCCTGAACCAAGCTGTGGATCATGGTAAAGTCACTGGACTAGTAACCCCTAAATTGGACTGTGGGTTGTGCTAAAGCTAGATTGTGTGCCTTAGTGGACCTAGGAATCCTTTCCGTTGAATGATGGGAGATATGGTAAATCCAAGAGGTGGATTTTCTCTCTGTTGGGCCTAATAGTCTAGGGATGGGATGTACGATAAACACTGGAGAGTGTGTCTCAAGGTAGGGCCTAGTGATCCCTAGATTAGACTGTGGATTTCGATAAAACTTGAGAGACTAGGAGGCACTCAAATTCCTCATGGTGTAGGCAGAGAACTCCAGTGGCATCCATGCTTGTTGGTTTTTTGTTGTGTTCTATGAGTCCAACATTCATGCTTGGAATATGGCACGAGGGTGATTGACTGAAGAGAGACTTGGCTCAACCAATCTATGGTCGGGTGGAATGTGGTAGTCCCATCTCTCATTGGTTTATTGCATTCATTAATGAGAAATTCATTCCCTTGATTTTCATGTGTAAATGTACTGATGTATATGTGGATTTTATTTCTGATATGTTTATGATATTTTTGTTCCCATTGTTGGTTATATGTATGTTTTATGACAAAAACTATGTATGGATGCCAACATGTTTTTACTTGTATATGAATGGATAATATATCTATGACCTAATAGATGATAATGCATCAAATGACATGAGTGAACAATGGTTCATAATGATTGTCAGATAAGTATGAGATCCCTACAGTTAATTATGTTGTTTACACATGTAGGTTACATGTTGATGATATGTTTGATGAAATGCCTTTCATGGCTAGTAGGGATCTGATTAACATCTTGTTCAACTTATTTCTTTTACATCATTGTTTCCTTGTTATTTATTGTTAATAAGTTATAATTCCATTTTAGGCAGTGAACTTGGCTCTGATCCTGAAAAAGTGGCTCAAATCTCAGAGTCGTTGGCACAACACTAAAAAATTTAGTCTCTGGTCGCTGGTAGGTAAACCTGTGAGAGCGAATTTGGGTTTTTTGATGCTCTCTTGCCTATAGCATGGGAGTGACTGAGGCCTAAGATGTCTAGAACATCAATGGGACCCAGGGACAGGATATATGACTGTCTATTAGTTTAAGGGGGCTTGAACCAGGTTCAGAGTGTACTACGTGTTAGTGTCAGTCTTTCCAGCCTTCCTCCAGTGATAAAATATGTTCTTACAAAGTGATTTTGAAGTGTCAAGGTCAAATTTTGTCATTTCAGTGAGTCTTCAAGCAAAATTTGGTCACTAGGCATTAAGTCTAGGGTTTGCTCTCACTCTTTTCAAAGTTGCCCAAATGTCAATCTATGTCACTATTCAGCTGAGTATATCATCATTCATAGGGTTTTCATTATCATCTCAGTGTCTAATGAGTCATTTTACACATTGTTCATGCTTCAGTTGCGCCTAGGTAAGGTCATTTCCCTCTCCTAGGGTTTTGAAGGCAATTTCTCTTGGACGGTCAAATCATCGGCATAACGTGTTTCCTTATGTTCATACACCTTCCCCTATCCTTAAAGTACCTTACCAAATGCTTCCCATCACTGAGATTCCCCAAATTCCTCATTTCCGCACAAACCCTAGTTTCTAGCTACAACCTGGCAATTTTCTAGGTTGGGCCTATGTTTTTCCCTTTTGGACCCCTTCCCCTCACTCAATCTCTGATATTCCACTTTCCCTGCTTCCTAACATCCCTCCCTACTTCCAAAAATTTCCCCAAGAATTTAGAAGCCCCTTATCCCCTTCATTTCACTTCGTTTCGACAAAATTCCTTGTTTCACACATCGGGATAAGTTTCACTCAAATGGTGTTTCAGAGCAATAAAAGATGAATTTTGGAACACTGAGAGAGGTTTTTGTCCAAAACATGCCAAAGAAGAAAAACCTCCTTCACTTTTTTCACAGGTGTCATGGTTTTAGAGAAATGTCAAAATTACAATCGCCAGATCCAAGGAGGTTGGCCAAGGCACTAAAACGACGGAAAAGGCCCGATCCACTCCAAAATTTTGGCCAAAGCCTCTTTGACTGAACATGGTACTTGATTGGGGACTCCCAGCCCAAATTTCAAGAAATTTGGAGAAAATTTTGTCAATTGTGAATTTTTTGTGCCAAACACAGGTTTTTACCCCCAACGAGTCATGCACCGTGCGCGACCCTTTCGATTGGGAGGTCCATTTCAGGAAAAGTTTGTATTTTTGGATTTATCATGCAAAAATACACTTTCTCAGCTAAGATCAAGAAATTTCACCAAGTTTTGAGCCTCCAGAAGGTCAAAAAACAAGCAAAAAATGACTTTTTGCCACCTTTTTGACTCACAGGAAGCAGTCTTGGGAGATTGCAATTTGGGAGGGGCAAATGGACACCAAATTCAGAAATTCCACTTGGGTTGGAAAGTATACATCCCAACCTTTCCAAAAAGCCAACTTTTGACTCATTTGGATACCTGGAAGTGCCTCAAAACCTGCTCCAAAGGTGCGCGACCCGTTCAGAATCAGGGCACGACCCGTTGGGCAATTTTCACAGAAATGCACCTACAGCTCAACAAAACGCAGTTTTGACTAGGTTTGACTTTTTGGAGTGGATTTTGATCCTCCTTGATGTAAATGATGTAATTTTATGATATTTTGACAGTCATTTATCTCTTCTAGAATATTCATTCATAAGATAGGCAAGAATTTAATGAATGAATTGGTTTCCTAGCTTATAGAGGCAAGTTGTTTTGACTGCCTAGTTTTCAGTGCTCAGTTTGGAATTGGTTGAAACAACTCCTAGGATAGTGAGCTCGACCCCTAGAGGCAAGGAAAAATGTTAGCTTGCCTATATTATGTACTTTCTTAGTCATTTTCATGGTTGGACTCTTGAGGGAGAAAGCTTCTATTGTATTACTCATTGTATCTCTGCAATTTTTGGCTAAGGAAGACCAGGGTTTTGCAGTCCTTTTTGGGATTCTTGTGGTTACATGTATTGATGGTGTGCCTCTCTTTGTACTTGTAATTTTTTTGTGTGAATCATATTCTTACTTTTTCTTCTGCAAATTAGGAAAATGAAGTGTTAAGGTAGAATTCATGGTTGCTATGCTCTGCCTTTAAGTTTGCTTAATATCAATGTTTTCAGCTGTTTAAGGAGAATTAAAGGTTCTTTCTTGCTCTCCTTAGCTTCTCACCAATCATTCTCATCCATCCACATCTATCAAAGGCATCAATACAGTCTCCTACCTTGCCCCAAAGAACCCCCTGCAAAAACTATGTCCAATCCCCGCACCCAAAATTGCTTTTCCCCAATTTTCCACCAAAACCCTAAAAATCCCTAAATCAAACCTTTTTATCAGTTTACTAGCCTAAAATCAGTGTTTCCACATTGGTTATCTTGCCCAATGAATATCTTTACCGAGATAGACCGGAGAGAGCCCTCTCCTGTCCCGTAAGGCTAGCTACGAGGCTAAGTGGTTTGATGTTGCCTTGAAGTTTACCTTTTTCAGCCTGAGGTGAAATTTCAAGCGCTAACATATTGGCGACCATACTGGGGAGAACAAAGTTGTTTGTGGATTGATGTGTTTGTTTCATAAGTCTTAGACGGAGCCTGAAGTTATGCCAGGTAGCCTTCGAAACGCTTTTGCTTTGCATAAGCGCAAGTAGATAAACGTTGCTTCAGTCAATCTCCGTGAGCTTGTGAATACAACACTTCGATTGCATTTTACCCTAGTTCATTTGTAAACTCTCAACTTTTGGATGATTAGTTAAGAGTTTTCATAGGCTGAAATCATTCACCTAGAGACTCCTTTCATGAAGAATCCAGCAACCTATGCTTCATGGTGATTTCACTGCAGAGAGATCAGTAGCTATGAGATTTTCAAGATGGACCGAATCACAAGAAGATATGCTCCCTTGAACCGAGATCACATCCCTGGTTTTCCAAATAAAATTCCAAAGGTAGATTGGTCAAGGAATTTGCCTACATTTAAAGATGATGGTAAGAAGGATGCCGCTTTACATTTGGTTAGGTTTCATATGCATATTCGCAAGTTGAAGGTGGATTTTCCTGAAGATTGCCTGATGAAGATATTCTTGGCCACTCTGGAAGGTAAAGCCCAATAATGGTATGAAAGTTTGCCGCCTGCTTGTATTTACTATTTAAAGGATTTTCATGCTATGTTCATTGAAAGATATAAGGACTCTTATCCATCATTAAATTTAGTTCAAGACTGTTGCAAGCATGCATATAATTTTATTGAAAGCCTTGAGAAATATTATGAAGATGATAATTTTATGGATGATGAGATCATGGAGGCGCTGTATGAGAATCCATTTCACCAGCATAAAGAAAACTTAGAGAATTCCCATCAAGATGATCAGGACATTTTGCAGCAGAATCAAGATCAGCAGGCTGAAGATGGTCATATGGTTGAAAATGATGAAAGGGAGAATGACATTTTAGATCTGCCCACAGAAGGCAACAACATGCAAGTAAGTCCAGTGCTGATTGTAGATTGTGCTAATGCCCAGTCAGCTACTTCAGAATTAGATTCAAATTGTAATGACCAAGCATACCTTGTGCTAAATCCTGAAAAGGAGGGTTTTGTTGTTGAGACCATAGACATAGTTTTTGATCCAAATGTTCTCATGCCATTAGAACAGAGCCTGCATGAGAGGTAATTCAGTCAATTCATGAAGAGCAAGACAAGATCTTCGTTCAAGTAAGTGAAAAGGTTTCTCTGGATGAATCTATGGTAGCTGATAGAAATGTTAGTGTTGGGTTTCACGAGACATCTAAAATTTCTTTTCTCGTGATTGATGAATGTAATGATAATCCGGCTATCATATCATTTGAAGATAACCTACCATATTGTCAGACTACAGAAGATCAAAGCATACAGGATTACCTTTCAGATTCTTCATATGTTTCATGTGCTGAAATGCTTTTCCAAGAAGAGATCTTCCCATCCATTTGTTCGGAGTTTTTTGAAGCCCATGAACATACTTTTACCGAAGCACATGATGAAGGAAGATCAGAATTTGAAACAAAGGACACCTTGATCTTTCAGCAGGAGGTGGCAGTGGCAAATCTTCATGTTTTTCACGATCCTCTAGCAAGTTTGTTGCAGCCAGCAGTGAAAACGTTTATTACAGTGTTTTGTTGCAGCCATGGTCAACTATGTTTTTGGATGCCCAGGGATAGGTTTGTACTGTTGAACAGAAGTTCTGATAGGGAGAATCAGTCAAGAAGCCATCTTCTTGATTGGTTGCATTGGCATTTTGATATAGTTTGATGTATATTGTCTCTTAAGAAACACATGTGGTTGTCATCATGATTTCAAATCTTGATGGACTGCCGCCCTTCAATAAGCTTTATAAGTTCTTGTTTTCGCTAAGTCAGTTATGAGTCATTTGTGAGTCAGTTTTCAGTCATGTTGGTTTCATAATTATGTTGGCTTGAGTCAGTTTTCAGTCAATAAATGAGTCAGAGTCTTGTGTCGTTTCCCGAAATAATGACTCCATCGCCCAATGGTTGAAAGCACTGTCTGCTCTCCCAAAGGTCTGAGGTTCTTGGCACCTCCAAAGAGCTACCATCCCCATTGGAGCCAATGTTAGTGTCAGTCTTTCCAGCCTTCCTCTAGTGATCAAATATGCTCTTACAAAGTGATTTTGAAGTGAGGTCAAATTTTGTCATTTCAGTGAGTCTTCAAGCAAAATTTGGTCACTAGGCATTAGGTCTAGGGTTTGCTCTCACTCTTTTCAAAGTTGCCCAAATGCCAATCTATGTCACTATTCAGCTGAGTATATCATCATTCATAGGGTTTTCATTATCATCTCAGTGTCTAATGAGTCATTTTACACATTGTTCATGCTTCAGTTGCGCCTAGGTAAGGTCATTTCCCTCTCCTAGGGTTTTGAAGGCAATTTCTCTTGGACGGTCAAATCATTGGCATAACTTATTTCCTGATGTTCATACACCTTCCCCTATCTTTAAAGTACCTTACCAAATTCTTCCCATCACTGAGATTCCCCAAATTCCTCATTTTCGCACAAACCCTAGTTTTTAGCTACAACCTGGCAATTTTCTAGGTTGGGCCTGTGTTTTGCCCTTTTGGACCCCTTCCCCTCACTAAATCTTTGAGATTCCACTTTCCCCTACTTCCTAACATCCCTCCCTACTTCCAAAAATTTCCCCAAGAATTTAGAATCCCCTTATCCCCTTCATTTCACTTCATTTCGACAAAATTCCTTGTTTCACACATCGGGATAAGTTTCACTCAAATGGTGTTTCAGAGCAATAAAAGATGAATTTGGGAAAAATGAGAGAGGTTTTTGTCCATAACATGCCAAAGAAGAAAAACCTCTTTCACTTTTTGCACAGGTATCATGGTTTTAGAGAAATGTCAAAATTACAATTGTCAGATCCAAGGAGGTTGGCCAAGGCACTAAAATGACAGAAAAGGCCCGATCCACTCCAAAATTTTGGCCAAAGCCTCTTTGACTGAGCATGGTACTTCATTGGGGAATCCCAAACCAAATTTAAAGAAATTTGGAGAAAATTTTGTCAATTGTGAATTTTTTGTGCCAAACACAGATTTTTGCCCCCAACAAGTCGCGCACCGTGCACGACCCTTTCGATTGGGAGGTCCATTTCATGAAAAGTTTACATTTTTGGATTTCTCATGCAAAAATACACTTGCTTGGCGAAGATCAAGAAATTTCACCAAGTTTTGAGCCTCCAGAAGGTCAAAAAACAAGCAAAAAATGACTTTCTGCCACCTTTTTGACTCACAGGAAGCAGTCTTGGGAGATTGCAATTTTGGAGGGGCAAATGGACACCAAATTCATAATTCCACTTGGGTTGGAAATTAGACATTCAGACCTTTCCAACAAGCCCACGTTTGCCTCATTTGGACACCTGGAAGTGCCTCACAAATTGCTCCAAAGGTGAGCGACCCCTTCAGAATCAGGGCGCGACCCATTGGGCAATTTTCACATAAATGCACCTACAGCTCAGCAAAACGCAGTTTTGACTAGGTTTGACTTTTTGGAGTGGATTTTGATCCTCCTTGATGTAAATGATGTAATTTTATGATATTTTGACACTTATTTATCTCTTCTAGAAGATTCATTCATGAAATAGGCAAAAATTTAATGAATGAACTAGTTTCCTAGCTTATAGAGGCAAGTTGTTTTGACTGCCTAGTTTTCAGTGCTCAATTTGGAATTGGTTGAAACAGCTCCTACTATAGTGAGCTCGACCCCTATAGGCAAGGAAAGATGTTAGCTTTCCTATATTATGTACTTTCTTGGTCATTTTCATGGTTGGACTCTTGAGGGAGAAAGCTTCTATTGTATTACTAATTGTATCACTGCATTTTGGCAAAGGAAGAAAGACCAGGGTTTTGCAGTCCTTTTTGGGATTCCTGTGG
>APFE030506996.1:2903-20975 GCA_000404065.3 Pinus taeda
AAATTCCGTGAACTTTTCTCTTGCGTACTTCTTAATTCTCATCATATTGAGAGCCATGCCATGGGTGTTGCCATCAAGTACAACATCTATAACATATAACCATACCAGAGACATAATGCCAACACAAGTTGCATATGAAATCTGTGTCCTGAGGAAACTGCTTCGAATCCCATCACTGAGAAACATGGGCAAGACAGGGTCCTGCTTGCCATAGGTTTCTATAGTTGACATCCCTTTGACTAGAGTCCTCCTCATCGATCTAGGCCAAATGAATAGGATGTGATCCATGCTCTGATGTTTTCTAGGCTACACATGTGATCTTTTTCCTCTTTTGACACCTGTAACCTACAAAAGTGTGGACATGGTTGTGGAACAACTGATTAGCTGCAGAATGTGGTTGTGTTCCATAGCTAAAAGAAAAAAACCCATTCAAATAGAAAACATAAGAGTATACCTTGTAAATCACTAAAATATACTTCTTCGGGTAATGTGTAATGGTTTTTGATGATAAAGATGCATTTTTCATGGAAAAACAGAGAAGGAAGGATGAGAAAAGTAGCTAAGGGAAAGGAAGTTTTGGAACTCAACATACCCCCACTGCTACACTATTGCATGTCCCCATGCAATCAAAATTGTAAATTCCCTCCTTCTACTACATTTTCTTTGAAACTTCAGCCAAAACATCCAAGTTGTTCTTGATTTTCTATGCTACAATTGCCATCCTAGGCTTCCTCATGAGAAATCTATACTTGAGGTTAATGAGAGCCTTGTTTAGCTTCTTGTTTTTCCTTTTTAGTTTTCTATTCTTCTTGTGCCATAACCCAAATGAAGCGTAGTGTTGTCATAGATAACCTTATCCACCTTGTTTTGTTCTTTTAAGGCTTCATTTTCCCTTTCAATGTGCCTATTTAGAACCTCTAGCTCATAGATTTCCTACTTAAGTGGGCTAGTCAAAGTTTCTTGTGATTTGGCTGGCTGCTCAAGGTTGGATGAAGTCCCTTGATCCACTAATGTATTATTTTGCTCCAGTGACTCAATGTAATCATAAATCTATTGTTGGATTGGATCAATTCCTGGAGAGACTCTCTTTGGGTTTCTTTCAGAGTTTTGTTGAGGAGAGTGTCGTGGGCTCTGATCATATGAGATATTGTCTTAGGACTAAGTTGGAGTTTCTTCCCCCAAATCTATGAACTGAGTCTCTTTTTATTTTTATTTCTTCACTTTGCCCTCGAGTCTAGAACTTCTCCTCAAACTTTGGGAGCCTATGATTTCTTCCTCTATAATCTCTCATCTTTTCTCCTTTTCCTTCTATTTCTTGAATTGATCCCTGATGTTGACTAATCTCTCAGAAAGTAATTGTCAATCTCTGATGAAGGTTCACGAGTATTTTTGTGGATTTCCTCAACTTTTTCTTTCATCTTTATCCTCTGTTTTATTTGTTTTTTGATATCTATTAATGTTTTAGAGATGGGCTCTTCTTCACTGTTTCTTTGTGCTGAAGTTTCAGGAGTGTTTTGAATGGTGAGACTCATTTTCCTTCTCCTACTTCTTCTCATAGAACTTCCCTCAGGCAATTATGGTACGTCTTGGAAAAAGTTTCTGATCAAAAAGTTCTCCCATGTGTATCCTACACTCTTTAAGTGATATTCAATTAAAATATTTACTAGACCATGGTGATAAAGATTGGTTTCTATGGCTTCCATTTTCTTCTAAATAGTAGTGGCCATTCTCCTCAAGCTATTCAACAAGAAAAATGGGAGATTGATGGCTCTGTTTTCAAGAAAATTCATCAACAGTCTTATATGATATACATACATCGGACCAAATCTTCCCTCACATGTAATAAATTTTTGCATGATTAATAGAATGCTACTCCATTTACCCTTAAGTGCAGAGATAGGAATTCCTCTCGTAATAAATGAAGTGTCCATACCTAGATTTTGGAGAATGACTTTCCAAGTTTCATCATGGAATTATTTATTCTTGAACAACCTCTCTCCTATTCTTGGTAGCTTGGTTTCTTTAGCAATAAAAGACTCGGTCACTGTAAACTTTATGTCACCAATCTCCACGTCCATTCCATCAAACTATCTAGCAAATGATTTGGTGATTTCTTTATGGTGACCATTGAATTTCTTAGTGAAACTCAACAACCAGCTTTCTTAAACATTCCTTTCAACTGAGGATAACCTTCCATTTACTCCACTCCTATAGGTTCTATTATGATGACGAGACCCGTCACTTTTGTCCTCTGTTATTCTTCAAAATTCCCTCCACTGTCGGAGAAGTGAAGTAACTGCGTAAAAAAGATTGCGTATATGGCAGTGGAACAGCTGGTATATTGAAGCAAAGATAGCTATGGATATGGGCATGAAATGACAAAGACTATGAGAATGAAATAAAACAACTGTACATACAGGGTATACGAAAACAGAGAAGTTCTATGTGAAAATAGAGTGACTAGTATACACAGAGAATACGAAAACAAAATGACTTTGTGCTCAATGTAACAGCGTGTTTGTATGCACTAGAAGGATGTGGAGGTATAAGAGAGAACTCAGTGTAATAAATGAACAATAGGGTTTGAAGAGTCATATTCAAATGGGTTACGTCATGAGTCTAACCATATAATAGGTGTGTTGGAGAAGTACAGTTAAGTATGAGTCAAAAATGGAGATTGCATCATTAGAACGTTAGGCATTAAAGTGGGAAGGTGTAGTGGAATCACCACAGAAATCAAATCTCATAATGATAAATCGAGGAGTTGTGTGATTATACAAGTTATAAAACTTATGCTTTGTATTGCTATTTGAAATATAAAAAAAATTCTTACCTCTAGAACCATTCCATCTGCTTGCCAGTCTTTTGTTGTTTGCTTTTGTAGGTGCTTAGATCTTGATATGTATTCAAAAGTTGTTTTCTCCTCCATTACCTACATATGAAATTTATTATGAATTGGCCTCTTTATTCTTAAACTGATGATCAAACTATTGTTGCAGAGTCAGATTGGCTGCAGAACAGGATTAGCTATGGAACTAGAAAAGCTACGGAACATGAGAACAACTGAGGAATGTAAAACAGAGAATAAAATCTGACTTTATGAATGAATGAAATGGAGATGACTATGTGGATGAAAATATGAAAAAATGGAAAATGAAAAATGGAGATGGAAGAAATGTTGGATAAGAAAAATGTATTGGTGGAATATGGTAGTGGAGTGAACTAAAACTTGCAGAAGTAAAATATAATGAAATGAAATAAAACAATGAATTTTTCAGAAAGCATAATGAGTTACCATTTTTTTGAAAAATATAGGGTGTCAGAGTCTTCTGATTGTCACCCTGTATTTTTTGTATAAGCATGTCAATTAGTGATTGGTTTTCAACCTTATACAATTTTTTTTTTAAGAACAAAGACTAAATTGGTGGAGAAGAAGGATTCTTCTTCACCAACTTCATTTCATAATTATTTTGAAAGATATTGATCAACTCCTCCTTTGAGATTGGTTTTTGATAAATTTTCAACCTGTGACCATTCACAAGGAGAGGAGTTTGATTTTCATCTATTGTTCTGATTCTTACTGCTTCATTACTAAAAATGTTTTCAATCTCATATGGCCCAAGCCAATGAGTTTTAAACTTTCCTTCGAAATCCTTAAACTTTGAATCAAATACAGTGCCCAATCTCCCTCTTGAAACCTTTTATCCTTGATGTATTTGTCATGCCACTTAGCCCTCTGTTGCTAAACTAAACCAGTTCTTTGAACAACCTCTTGTCTAATTTCACGAAGTTCATTCAACTGCTCCAGTCTATGCCTTTGAGCTTCTGATAAATCCATCCCCAACTGGACTGCCATCTTGAAAGTTTTGACTTGGAACTCTCTGGAGAATAGGACTTGCTTTCCATAAACAAGTTCGTAGGGTGTATGTTCTGTTGTGTTCCTCCATGTAGTTCTATAGGCCAACAAGGCTTCAGGAAGCCTATATGCCTAATCTCTTCTATGTAGATGCACAATCTTGGTTAGTATTCCTTGAATCACTTTATTTTTCGACTCCACTTGACCATTTGCTTGTGGATGATAGGGAGTGGATTTCCTATGCTTGATCTTGTACTCTTCCATAAGCCTCTTCATCATGTTGGATGTGAATTGAGTTCCCTGATTTGTCACAATTTCTCTTGAAACACCAAAGCGAGTAAAAATACCCTCAAAAATAATGCTAACTACAGATTTTTCATTAGCAAAAAGTGATACATTGGCTTCTACCCATTTGATGACATAATCAGTGCATACCAATATATACTTTTTATGCTTGTATGGAGGATTAATAGGTCCAATAAAGTCTAAAGCCCATTTTTCAAATGGTTTCATAAGTACCTGAGGTTGTAATGGCATTTCATTTGAGGGGGTAGGTTTCCCTACCCTTTGGTAGTTGTCACACCTTCTGACATATTCTTTAGCATCTTTGAAAATAGATGGCCAAAAATTTCCTAAAGAAAGGATTTTATAGGTTGTCCTTTTGTCAGCAATGTTTCCACCACACAGCTCATCATGACATGCTTTGAGAATATAGGTATTTCATCTTCCCTAACACACCTTCTAATCATAAGATTTGGCCATGTTTTATACAATTCGTTAGTGATCCATGAATATCTTGCACTATCTTGAATAATCTTTCTTTTCTCTCTAGGAAATAAATGTGAAGGTAACTTCCATGTAACCAAGTAGTTAGCAACATTTGCAAACCAAAGAGTTTGAGTAGTTACTGCAAATAGATATTCATCAGGAAACTTATCCTCAACCGAAGAGTCTTCTTTAATATTCTGAATCCTGGACAAGAAATCAGCAATTGTGTTTTGTTTTCCAGGTCCATCCAATAATTTAATGTTGAATTCTTGCAAGAATAAAATCCATATTGTAACTCTACCATTAGTAATATGTTTATTCATCAAATATCTAATTGCGGAGTGATATTTATGAACAAAAGTTTCATAGCCTATTATATAGTGTCTGAACTTGTTAATTGCATGAACAACAACTAAGAATTCTTTTCAGTCACAGTATAATTCAACTCAGTGGGAGTAAAATTTTTACTTGTGTAGTAAATGGCATAGGGAATCAAATCTTTTTGTCCCACTAAAGCTCCTAGAGCTGTATCTGAAGCATATGTACAAATTTGGAAAGGAAGTTTTTAATTTGGTCCTCTCAAGATAGGTGCTTCATATATTTTTTCTTTCAAGGTTTCAAATGCTAGTTGGCAATTAGGATTCCACTTGAATTCACAACCTTTTGTAAGAAATTTGAAGAATGGACATGCTACTTTGGTAAAGTTTTCTATAAACCTTCTATAATATCCTGTAAATCGTAGAAAACTTCTAACATCTTTTTGGCAATTTGGAATTGGTAACTTAGAGATGACTTCAACTTTTGATTTGTCCACTTTAACCCCATCTCCTGAAATGTGATGTCCTAAAATAATACCTTCTATAAACATCATAAAGAATTTTTCATGGCTTAGTGAAAGGTTTGTTTCTTTACATCTTTTAAGGACTTTTCCAATTTTTCCAAAGCTTCTTCAAATGTGTTACCGTAGGCTATAAAATCATCCATTTATACCTCTACACAATCATGTATTACATCAGAGAATATTCCTAGTACTTCTCTTTGGAATGTTGTTGGTGCATTACATAACCCAAAAGGAAGCACTCAGTAAGCAAAAGTTCCCCATGGATAAGTAAATGTGATTTTATCGTGATCCTCAGGTGCTACCTGAATTTGATTATGACCACTAAAACCATCAAATAATGAGAAACAATTTTTACCTGCTAATGCATCTAATACCTTATCTATAAAGGGCAAAGGAAAGTGATATTTCAAGGTTGCTTTATTCAATTCTCGGTAATCAATGCAAACCATCCATTTACCATTCTTTTTAGGCACAATTACCAAAGGAGAAACCCATTGGCTATTTGAGATTGGGTAAATAAAGTTCACACTGAGTAATTTTTCGAGCTCTTATTTCACAATCTCTCTAAGATTTGGATTCATTCTTCTTTGAGGCTGTTTGATTGGTCTGCTATTTTCCTCAATATAGATATGATGGATACAATTCTTAGGATCAATACCTTTCATATCGGTATACTCCCATGCAAATTCAGTAAAATGTTTTTGTAATATTTTTGTTAGCTCTTCTTGTTGTAGTTTCTCCAAATTTTTGTTTATGTTCAATGTCCTACCTAGAAAAATTTCAATTGTAGAGCTACCAAACTCTTCCATAGAATAGAGAGACATCTGCCTCGATGATAAGTATTCAATATTAGATAATTCCTAAAATTGTGCATGACCATATTCTGAAGATGTTTCAAAATTTTCCAATGTGTTCAAAATTTGACTATCTTCACTAATTTCAGATATAGTAAAGATACACTGAATAACATCTTCATCATAGATCCATTCCTTGTCATCTATTTCTATGATTTCTTTTTCTGGAGGATACAAAGTAAATTTTTTTGTTGAATTACCATAAAAAATGTACATGTCACCAGATCTACAACTAACAAAAGCATCAGTTGTGGCTAGCCAAGGTCTTCCTAATATGAGTGGGTGTCCTCCTAGATTATTCTTGGGAGTTAAAATTATGAAATCAATAGGATATTCCCAAGAATCCAAGGAAAGTAAAATGTCTTCTAGCACACCATCTGTTTGGATTACTGATCTATCTGCAAGTTGCAGTAAGGTAGGTGTGTAAATAAGGTTAGGAAGTTTAAGTTGCTCCATAGTTTTCCTACTCATAATGTTTATTGTTGCCCCTAAGTCAATCGATGTGTTAGAAATTTCAATCCCATTTATATGTGTCTTAACAATTGGACTTCCTGGATCCACATATTTCTGCATGGCAATCTTTCCCATCATGGTATCTGTTATCTTTCCTACCAAGTGAATTCTTTTTCTTTCTCTTGGTTTTCTTCCTGGTATTTTGATGCTCAACTCCTTTATTGTCTTAGCTAGAATTGGAATTTATCTAATGGCTTGTAACAAAGGAATTTTGATACAAACATTCTTCAATTCATTTACAAAGTCATAATCGGGCAACATGATCTATTTTTCTACTCCTCTATCAATTTGTGATCTCTCAGGAAAAGGAGGTGTAGAAGTAGATGCTAGTTGCTCAATGATAGGAGTTGTGTTTATTGACTCTTTTTATTTTCTTTTTTCAATGGTTTGGTTTTGGAGAGATGTTCCGTCAAAAATTTTATTGACTTTTAGAGAATCATCCTTAGAAGCCTCTTGTTCTTGAGTGACTATAGAAGGTTTTCCCTTTTCTAATATCCTACCAAATGTAAGTTGAACATCATTAAGATCTAGAGGAGCAATCATGTAAGTAGGAAATTGTTGTCCTTCTACCATGTAAGCATTTTGAGGGTTTTTATTATTGGGGTTTTCCAATGGTTGGGATGGTAGTTGATTTGGTTTTTGTTGAAATGGAAGTAAGAGTTGAGGATTTTGACTTTGTTGTGGAGGTTGTTGTGGAAATGGAAATGAAAGGTGTGGGCTTTGATTTGGAAGTTGTGGTTTTTGATTTTGCTATTGATTTTGTGGGGGAGGATAGCTCTGATAAGATGGAGGATATTGATAATATTGAGCAAATCTCCCATAAGGATTTTGTACCTCTTGTGCCCATGGTTCAGATTGATACTGTGTTTGAGGTTGAGGCCAAGGTTGCTGCCAAGAAGTTTAGTTTGGTGGGGGCTAAAAATACATTGGATTGTTAAATCCTTGATTTTTGTTGCCCCTGCCAAGGTCTTCTTGCAACAAAACAAAAAGGTTCTACAAAATTTGGGACTATTTTCTCTTGAAAGATAGCCTTAACACCTGGGATTAAAGGACAATCCTTGCCCTCATGACTTTTTGAACAAATCATACAAGTTTCTACAATTTTTGCATCTAAGGGGAATTCCCTTAGAGCATGTTTCTTTCTACATTTTGGACAAAATATGGCTAAAGCATCAGCCTCTATTTTCTGCTTGTTTTGAATTTTAAGGGTATCTAGTTGCTCACTAAGGCTCCCTAAAATGTCAGATTTAAACTCATCGAGCATATTACCAATTTTTCTCTACTTATAGATCCAATTGCAAATTTGTTTGCTCTAACAAGAGAAGCATCTCTCATTCCTTTCCTAGTTTAGATTTCCCTTTTGAGAGATGAACACATAGTTCTGCTATGTCACTCAATGGAAATTGAGAGATATCTTCCTTCCCCGTCATGTTAAGGATATCTATCCATTCATCTCTAACGGCTTTTAACAAAAGAGCTTTCAAAGTTTCTTGATCTAGATTGTTCATCTTATCTCTTTTCAAATTATAGTTGAATCTCTCAAGAAAATCCTCTAAGTTTTCATCTTCCTTTTATATCATTTTGAAAACCTCATCTTTATGATTGGTAGGCATACAATAATCCAAATATCTATCCAAAAATTCTTGTTTCATGTCATTCGAAGTTCTAATGGATTGAGTAACTAACCCCATAAAGCACTCCAAGGCAGCCCCTTTTAGTGTTGAAGGGAACAATTTGAGTTTTTGAGATTCTACTAGATAGTCATAGGTTCTGCGCAAGACATCAAACTCAAACAAAAATGTTTCAGGATCCTCACTTCTCAACCCATAAAAGTTTGGGAGGACAGATGGAAAAATATTTTTCATTGTGGTATGTGTTTCCTCATCTACTATAGGGAATTAAAATGATTTATCTACTTTCCTATTTCCTCTTCCTCCTCCATTATTACCTCTACCTCCTCCATTGTTTCCTCTACCTCTCCCTCTACTCTCTCCTTCAAACAGTGTAAATTCTCCATCTTTTTCCTATTCTGCCATTATAGTTTCTTCAGAGCCAATATAGGGTTCAACCTGTAAGGTTACTCCTTCCTCCTCTAGCTCTTCTACTAATTGACTATGAGAGATAGTTTCTACTTTTTCTTCCTAACCAGATATTCTTAATTCTTCAGGCTCCCCTATGGAAGTGAAAAAGGTCTTCTCTCCTAGGACTATTTTGGTGGATGATGTAGGATAATCTTCTGATTGAATTTTTTCCCCTTGAATTCCAGGAATCCTATGGCTAGGAGTATGAGTCTGGGATGGAGGTGTGCCTTTTCTAACTCTTGGTGGAGTAGGTGGAGTTGTAGGAATCGAAATTCTACCCCTAGCTATAAATCTACCCCTAGAGTCTAGTTCCCTATGCATATCATTGTTTTGTTTTGTTGTTTTTTTTTGTTTATGAATGTAAGAGATAAGGCTACCTAGTCACACTTCTCCAGCAACAATGCCAAAATGTTCAGTCAATTTAGTTTCCTAAATTGCTACATAAATTATCAATTTGGGTAACATAAACTGATAAAGTGTAGTGCACTATATGTGCTAGACAACCCTTCTTACCTCACTATTTTTGAATTTATGTTTTTTTGGGGGGTTTTCTCTTTTTAATCCTAATGTTCTGTAATGTAATCTACAAAATCTTAATCTATTTCTGCTAAGAATATAGAGAAATGAAATGAGAGCTAAAAGTGCTTTAAGCCAGATTTGGAAGTAAAGATTTAAACAAGAAAATGAAAACAAAGCTTCTCTTCTTGCTATTATGATTGTTTCCAAAACATAAACTGAAAGGAATTAAAACTATTATCTACTCAATTACAAAACCAAAGCTTAAATGAGAAATGAGATTGCAACTATCTATGATAAATCAAAAATGAAATACTGGAAATAAGATTATTGCTACTATCTAATCTATTATAGAATAAAAACTCAATGAATAACTGAAAATGGAATTGCAGCTAAACTAAGTGAAAAACTGTAATTGAAAATGAAGTTGCAACTATTCTATTATGAAAGCAAGGCTAAATGAAGTATTTTTGTCACTCTACTACACAATTTAGGGAGAAATACCTCCTTGTGATAGCGTTTTGAGAGATTTCATTCTTCATTATTCTAAGAAAAGTAAACATAAAGAATGCAGACAAAGACTCATTCATAAATGAAACATTTCACCACTTAGTTAGAATATTAACCATCAACTGAAAGGGCTTTTGGAAATATTCATTGATAACATGAGTTACTAAACTAATTAGAAAATGGCATTGAACAAATTAGTTCAAAATATAAAAACTAATGAACAACAAATGAATTGAATCAATTTATGCTACTGACATCAACTTAAAGCTACTGGTAAGAAACTAGAAAGCAATGAAAACCAAAGAACTATTCTACGTTGAAATAAAACTACTCTGAGTTAGTGAAAAGATGA
The DNA here is from genome assembly GCA_000404065.3 of Pinus taeda. NCBI lineage: Eukaryota > Viridiplantae > Streptophyta > Pinopsida > Pinales > Pinaceae > Pinus > Pinus taeda. The sequence continues at coordinate 13,195 of APFE030506996.1, forward strand.
CACAATTTGCATTATAAACAGAGTTAGAAAACGATTATAAACATTATGGAAAAAACACGGTGAATTTACAATTGAAATATGAAAGACAAAACATAAATAAAATGTACCCTTGACCACACAGGGGCCCTCTGCAAAGGCTTCCAATTATAAGCACTCAATCAATACACCAACAATGCTTCAGGTAGCCATTGAAAATAGAGTCTTTATATTAAAACAGAGAACTGAGTTCGTCAAACTACAAAGAGGAAATCCAAACTATTACATAACAAAAAAACTAGAACTTTTTCTGTGTTCTAAATGATGGTATTTATAGAAAAATATACAATTCTTTTGAAGAGAGAAATCAGCTACAACAAAACATATAGACAGGACAGTATGCATAATTCTTGTCACTGGTTGCTCAGAAACATAAATCTATGGTAGTGGCTTGTTAGATTCCATTTGCACAGGTGGCATATGAAGTCCATGGCCTTAGGAAACTACGTCAGATCCCATCACTAAGAAACATGTGCAAAACAGAGTCTTGTTTGCCATAGGTTTCTATAGTTGACTTCCCTTTGACTTGAGTCATCCTCATCGATCTAGGCTAGATGGATAGGATACGATCCATGCTCTCATGTCTTCCAAGCTACCCATGTAGTCATTTTCCTCTTTTGACACCTATAACCTACAAAAGTGTGGAGATGGTTGCGGAACAACTAATTAGCTGTGAAATGTGGCTGCGTTCCATAGCTAAAAGACAAAAACCTATTCAAATAGAAAACATAACAGTATAACTTGTAAATCACTGAAATATAATCCTTGAGCCAATGTGTAATGGTTTTTGATGATAAAGATGCATCTTTCATGGAAAAATAGAGAAGGAAGGATGAGAAAAGTAGCTAAGGGAAAGCCAAGTTTGGAACTCAACACCACCTCACAGGGAGGTAGAATTTTCTATTGAATTAGTGCAAGGGGAAGCTCTAGCATTAAGATCACCTTACAAGATGAGCACACCTGAGTTGGTTGAGTTAAAGTTGTAGTTGAAGGAAATGTTGGACAAGGGGTACATTAGGTTGAATCTATCACCTTAAGGCACATCAATATTCTTTGTGAAGAAGAAAGATGGACCTCTCAGATTATTCATTGACCATAGGAAGTTGAACAAAGTGACCATCAAGAATAGGTACCCATTACCAAGGATCGATGACTTGTTTGATCAGCTGAAGGGAGCAACAGTGTTCTTGAAGATTGATTTAAGGTCTGGATACCATGAGGTACACATCAAAGAGGAGGACATTTACAAGAAAACTTTCCAGACTAGGTATGGGCATTATGAGTTTGTTGTAGTTCAATTTGGTTTGGATAATGCTCCTGCTACATTTATGTTCTTGATGAATAATGTGTTGTGTCTATATTTGGATAAGTTTGTTATTGTGTTCACTGATGATATACTATTATATTCTAAGAATGAGGAAGAGCATGCCAAGAAATTACCAAGAGTGTTGAGGTTGTTGAGGTAGCATCAGTTGTATGCTAAGATCATCAAGTGTATTTTCCTATAGATTGAGGTACATTAATTGGGGCATGTTGTCTTCAAGGAGGGCATTGTAATATATCCAGAGAAGAGAAGAGCCATCATGGAGTGGGTAGCTCCTAAGAATGTGGATGAGGTGAGATTCTTCATGGGGTTGGAAGGATACTATAGGAGGTTCATCAAGAACTTCTCACATATTTCTTATCCTATCACATCATTACAGAGGATAGGTAAGACGATCAAATGCATAGAGGAGTGTGAGGCTAGCTTTAACTAGCTTAAGGAGTTGTGACACATGCACGAGTGCTACAAATTGTAGATCTAGACAAAGAGTCTGTAGTATGAAGAGATGCTTCCAAGAGAGGACTTGGCAGAGCCCTTATGCAAGATGGATAGGTGGTATGCTATGAGTCCCAAAAACTAAATGAGCACAAGAAGAACTACCTAACCCATGATCTTGAATTAGCAGCAATCATACATGTATTGAAGATGCGGAGGAACTATCTTCTTAGTAGGAGGTTTGTACTAATGAGTGATCATATTGGGTTGAGGTATTTATTTGATGAGCTGAATTTGAACTCGAGGCCAGCTAGATGGTTGCCCACGATTAGTGAGTTTGATTTCAGGATCACATATATCAAAGGTAAAGAGAATAGGGTGGCATATGCTCTTAGTAGGTGGGTGCAGGTAAATCATTTGGAAACTATGAGATCCTATGGGATAGATCTACATGATAGGATATTGCAGGTAGGTCTATAGGATGCCAGGTATATGGAGATTTTGCATAGGTTGCAATAGAGTGCAAGTAGAGGTATAGGTGATAATACAGGTATAGGTACAGGTACATGTATAGGTGTTAGTGTAGGTATAGGTACAGGTACAGGTGTAGGTGCACAATTTTTGGGTTATTGTTGTACATCAGATGGATTGGTCAGATTCATAGACAAGATATATGTGCCCGATAGAGGAAAGCTCAAGAAGGTGATCTTAAGAGACTTTCATGTGAAACCTTATTCATCTCATATAGGTTATCAGAATACATTGACTGTAGTGATGAAATTATATGATTGGCTAAATATGAAGAGGGATGTAGCCAAGTATGTGGCTAGATGTTTTGATTTCCAGCGAGTGAAGGCAGAGTGTAAACATCTAGGTGGACTACTACAATCGATTATGGTTCCAAAATGTAAATGGGAGATCATTTCCATAGATTTCATCACAGGGTTTCCTAAGAGATTGAGGCAACATGATTCCATCATGGTTATTATGGAGAGATTGGTAAAGGTTGCAAACTTCATTCCACTAAATTTTACATTCTCAGCTAGTGATGTACCACAGGTATTCATTAGATATGCAGTTAGATTGCATGGTGTTCCGAAGAATATTGTGTCAGACATGGATGTGAAGTTCACTTCCATGTTTTGGAAGGAGTTATTTGCAAAGTTGGCCTTCTTTATAGGTTATCATCCACAAAAATATGGGAAAATATAGAGGGTTAATAGAATATTGGAGGAAATGTTGAGGATGTATGTGATGCATTTGTAATGGAAGTGGGAAGAGTATATTCCACTAATAGAGTTAGTGTACAATAATAGGTATGAGGAATCCTTGAGTATGAGTCCATTTGAGGCATTTTATGGACATAGTTTTAACACTCATATCAGTTGGAGTAATTTTGTTAATGGGGTGTTGATTACTAGCCATATGGGTGGACATGGAACAAGAAATGTAGGTGATGAAGAAGAATCTAAAGGTAGAACGTGATAGGAAAAACAATTATGCAGATTGGAATAGTTTGTTCAAGGAGTTCCAGGTTCGGGAATAGGTGTACCTGCACATCAAACCAAAGAAGAGCTCCTTGCGAATTGGATCATGCGATAAGCTAGCACCATGATTTGTGGACCCTTCAGTATCATTAAGAGGATTGGGCATGTAGCCTATCGAATTGCATTGCCTCTAACAATGAAATTACATAATGTTTTCCATGTGTCATTGCTTAAGAAGTATATTAAATATGTTGATCATGTGATTGACTAGTTTGTATCGCAGGTGGAGCGAGATGGAGAAATCTAGCCAAAGCCTTAGTGTATATTGTAGGAAAAGGTGCTCATGCTCTGAAACCGAGCAATTGAGCAAGTTAAAGTGTAGTGGAAGCACTTTGGGCCCGATGAAGCTACATGGAAGATGGCGGATCAGATCAAGTGATGTATCTTTCCTTGTTTTCCGATTGAGGCAAAGCAGTTTTGATATGGTGTTTTGTTATATGTTTTGATATGGTTTTTTGGTATATGTTTTGATATGGTGTCTTGGTATATGTTTTAGTGTATATTTTCTTGATATTTCTATATGTACATAGGTATTGGATGTAAATATACTGGCTTGAGCTATGTTATAAAGATCCACTAAGTGGTATGGGTGTTATGCCATTATGATTATGTTCTCATGTTACTATGCTATCATGTGGTTACGTTATCATGTTGCAATAGTGTCAAGTGGGTTTATTCTCATTAGGGTGATCATTGTAAATAATGCATCATGGCGATTGGGCTGGGAAATTTTCTTGTCTATTGGTTCATCATATCAAATCAAAGCCTCGGCTTTGAGTTTTGGGTCAATGCTTCCAACTCTATTAAGTGTCGTCGATATGTTAAAGAGAAGTCATTTAGTTGATATCTACTATGATACTCTTAAGCCTTCATTACATGTCTATCATTCTTTAACTAGTTCCACATCAACATTATTTTCTCTTAAAACGTGATACCTGTTTCATGTCATTGATGGTGAATACATCAAGGCCATCCTACAATGGGTTGCTTTCTATCAATGTCAGCTCATTACTAGGAAGTTGACTTAGAAAATATTCCTTCAGTACCTTGGGACTTGTATACGTCAATGACAAGTTTCCTCGCTCTCAGTGATAGGTTTTCATCATTGGCCTTCGACCAATAGATTTTATGTGGTGCTTGACTTCAACTCATTCATTCACACCATGTAGATTGTACTGTAGTACTTTGATAGCATTAACACCATTGGTGGTTTCTCTCGTGTCTTTTAATGGATTACATCATTGGTCAATAATCAGACAGTGTCTATCATGTTTGACTTTAGCTACTTTATGCACATGGTTAGACTCATATGTTGGATGATCGAGTGAATGAGATAGAAGACCGTGGATCTAGTTCCATCCATCTAGGGCTGTGATTTCAAGATTAATGCAATATTACAAATATTGATGGCTATGATCATACAAAAAACCATCTAATAATGGATCCACACTAAGAAATTAGTGGACATGACTTCTTTAATATTGTACATGTAATGTTAGCTTATGTGCTAAGAATGGGTATGCCTCCCTCATGAAAGATATCATGATGAAAATGTATTGTAACAAATGATCATCTCGACCAATTGTTCCTTATCCAAACTTGGCATAAGGTAAATAACCTCAGTCACCAGCCACTATTTATGACTTTTCACTTTAGGGGGAAATTTGTTATAGGCCATTTTTTTTAATATGGTTAATAAGCCTACAACCCAGCGTAATCCACTTCCATGGGCATTTTTTCATCATCCCTACACATATCCCTAAGCAAGACTCTTCTAAATCCCTGAGTTTCTAAGCCTACTGCTTCAAATCTATTCTTTTAAGGCTGAGCACACCATATCCCTTTAGGGACCTTCGTTCAATAGAAAGCTTCTCCATTATGCACTGACGGTGTGACAAACTATAACACTAACTAGACTATTGGGTCCCTATAATACTAGTGATTACCCCATTAATATTGTAGTTGCATCCCTTATTAATATTGTTGTGCCCCTATTATTCCCATATTGTTATTAATGTGCCCCATAGAATCCCTCTATTGTTATTTTTGTGGCTTTATATTAACATTGTTAGGTCGGTTGGGTTATATTGTGACTCTTTAGAGTCCTATATATAGAAAGGAGCTTTGGTCATTTGAATCATCGAAGAATTGTTCATTTATGTAATGTAAAGGAGGTTTCCACCTCGAAGAGGCTGAATTCTAAGGCGTTGATCTATATTTTCTATCTTTTATTGAGCTGGTTTCATAACATTTGGTATGAGAGCTTTGGATTCTAGGGTTTTGCTGCTCCAAACATGTCATCGTGGCATTTTCGCTATAACTTTTTTTTTCTATGATGTTTCAGAAGCTAAAAAAAAAGGCCATTTAAGAAGAAATCGTGTTGAATCTTGGGTCCAAATTTCAGAGATGTTCGCTATATTTACAAAGATATGATCTGAGGAAGTTGGTCTTCTTGCAGACTCCTGAATTTCATTCCAAACAAGTGACCTGGGGAAAATCATCATAACTTTCTGTCTGAGCATCGGATTGAAATTTTGTAAGAAGGTACAAAAAGAGGATGGACTATAGTTTCTTGTATATATTTTTCAAAGCCAAAGGTCGAAACAGTGACTTGTGGCATGTTGTACAAGTTCGCTCTACTGAACTAGTCTATAATCAGGTCACTGTGGGAGATTTTGCATAACTCTCCCTTGGAGAATCCAATTTGGATCAGATTGGTGGCATTGGAAAGAGGACACAGAGGGCTACTATAGGTTGCAATTTCAGAACTGGATGATCTAAAAGTATAGAGATACATCAAAGGAAATATCGAGCTCCTAAAAAGTGAAAAAAGGTGTGTAGATTATTTTAAATTTTTGCTTAAGATTGGTTTGAAAATTTATTTTGAAGGAATTAAAAGGGCATAATAGAGCATTATTATCGGTAACGGATGCACTGAGGAAAGAAAATGCAAACACCTAGTAAGGAACCTGAAAACCCTACCATGACTCACGAGAAGAGGAAGAAATGCTACATGATATATCAAAATTACAAGGACAAGTGCAACAAATGTCACGCTCACAAAAGCTAACAGAAGCTAAGATAAATGGCGTGGAATCTAAGATAAAAGGCATGGAAGCTAAGATGGATTATTTGAAGATAGATTTGAAGACATATTTGAATAGAGACATGGCAGATTTGAAGACAGATTTGAAGACAGACATGGCAGATTTGAAGATAGATTTGACAAATTTTCTACAAGAAATAGTTACTAATGGTGAAAAGGTTGTAAAGGAAACTCATGATGCGAACAAAAGAAATGTTAATCATGATTTCATAGACTCTAATGTGGGATCGAAGACCCACCATATTTCAAAAATCGATATGAGGAATTTTGATGGCAAGGATCCCGCAACATGGATATTACAGATGGAGCAATTTTTCGATCTTAATAATGTGCAAAACACACAAAAGGTACGCATTGCAACTTTATATTTGGAACCAAATCAATTTGTATGGTATCAATGGCTTTTCTCTCGTAAACAATTTATCACTTGGGAAATTTTTACGGAATAATTGATAGCACATTATGAGGATACAAAAAGCAACACTTTTTTTAGCCAATTGATAAGTCTCAAACAAAAGGGTTCAATAATGGAGCACATTGAGGAGTTCCAAAAATTGAACACAAGGGTAAAAAATATTCCAGAGGAGCATAGGATTGATGTGTTCATAGGGTCTTTAAAGGATAATATCCAACATGATGTTCGCCTTTGGGAACCTGATTCATTAGGGAAGGCATTCAGGTTAGCAAGAAAAATGGAAAGCAAAATTATGGCAACCAGGAAGCATACCGCTCACATCTATAAAGACGGAAGTGTTGTTGTCGCTAGTCTTCCACAACCTATAAGGTTGACACCACAACAATTGGAAGAGACAAAAGAGCAAAAGGGCTTTGTTACAGTTGTGATAGCAAATACACTAAAGGTCATAAGTGTGCTGAGAAGAAATTATTCTACATAGATTGTGAAGAGGAAGAAGAAAAGGAGCAAGAAAGGTCACAAAGAAGAGGATAAACTCTAGGAACAAAGCATAGATAAAGAAGAAATGAATCCGACCATATCTTTTAATGCATTGGCTGGAATTACCACTCCTCAAACCATCAAGATAGTAGAAGGACAAATCAAGAAGAAAAAGGTAATAGTGTTGATTGATTCAAGAAGTACCCACAATTTTATTCATTGTAAGGTAGCAAAAGAATTGAATTGCTTCTTATATCCAGCACCAGAGTGTCAAGTGATGGTTGCAAATGGAGGAAGAATAAATTGCTCTGGAAAGTGCCATAATATCAAGTTATCCATGGGAGAATATGTATTGACTAGCCAAATGCTTTCCATTCCAATGGGAGGTGTTGATGTTGTACTAGGAGTCCAATGGCTACAATCCTTGGGTACAATAGC
>APFE030506999.1:592-33146 GCA_000404065.3 Pinus taeda
GTCAATTGACAGCCAAATTTCGGCTGCCCTAGGATTGGGGCTGAAATTTAGCTGTCAATTGACAGCCAAATTTCGGCTGCCCTAGGATTCGGACTGCTATAATAGGGCTGAGTCTCCAAGGCTTGCAATCACTCAGAAAATAGTCTGCTCCATTGAAGACTTGATACTCTATCAAGGATAGCCAACGAAAATGATTGCAAGCTCTTGGAAGGATTCAAGAGCCAACAACTCAAGTCGAGACCAGGAGCTTTAGAAGATGGAAAGTAAGTTCCGCTATGCATTATTTTCAATTTCTTACAAAGGAGTAGATCTTGGTTAGGGTTTAAAGTAATTAGGAAAACCCATAAATTAAATCTAACACCTTCATTCACATAGACAAGAATGAATTCTGAGACAAACTAGAAAAGATAAATGTGCAAGAAAAATAGAATATTACATGATTTGAAAATGACAACAAATTTCATAATGGAATCGAATGGATTTCAGAATGGAGTTTAGATTTCACTCAACTTACCCATAGAAGATTTGGGGAATCCTGCATGAGAACAATTTGCTGTCTCGTTACTTGCCAAGCGCAGTGACCAAGAACAATAGAATAGCAAGCACCGCGCTGTGTTTGACAGCTGCAACATCCACCTAAAACAATGGAAAAGAAACTCAAAACATGGATATGAAATGGATCTTGCACAGTTCAGCTTCTTTCTGTGGAAGATTTATCATCGCTTTGAAAAGTCAAGTATGCCCTATGAGCTTCCTCGTTTAGCAATATAGATCATCTCAGTATGATCTTGACCCCATAATTAAACTGATAAAAAGGATCCCAACTGAATAAAATTACAATGTAAAGCTATGATATTAAACCATATAAAACATAAAATATGAATGTCAAACATACAACCACATAATTAAACTAAAAAACTTCAATTAAACTAAAAAAACTTTGATCCCATTATAATAACAAGGCTCAATGGCAGACATTATACCTTCCTACAAGACTGGAATTGAACGATTGGGTATGATAACATCTCAACGTTTTAATGAAGTTGCCAAATTTGCTTCTGTGCAAACAATTGGATCAGGTAGTCTTACTATATATGTTTCTCTGCAACCAATTGGACTTGTACTTGTAGTTTTCGTAGAAATGGTATTTTTCTCCCACATGTTGGATTGCAAATTTGATGGTGCAGAAGCATGTTGTATTTTTTTATATATTATATTTCTTTTTTTCTCAAATGACATACTGGATTGTATTGATGATGTGGAAGAATTTTTCTCCAACATCTTGGATTATAAATTCGATGTTGTGCAAGCATGTTAATAGCTTTTATAAAGACTATTTTTTATTTTAAATTTCCCAAAATGACATTTTCTATAAATAATATCTCTACTTTTCTACTTTTGATTAATTATATTTTAGTAATGCAACTAGGACTCGCTTCAAAAATGTCTCATATTCTTAATTGTGAATGGAAGTAGTTTGTGAATGAAGTAGTTTAAGGAGCACACTAAAATTATGGGTAGCCTATATCTTAATTTGTGTCTTGGTAAAGTTATTTTTCCATAATATTCAATCCATGCACAAAATTTCCAAGGATGTCTAATCTAATATGTATTGTGTTGATTATAATAATGCATGAACAATGAAAATTATTGGTGTTGATGATAATGATGCATGATCAATGAAAATTACTTTGAGAGTGTCAATCTTGCATACAAAAGTACAATATATGTTGTCATGGTGCATCAATTTGTTGTGCATGTCCATATGAAAGGACATATACATGCATCATATTTGCTAATTAATAATGTGACAAAGCAACTAAATTATACATAGATATGCCTCAAATTTGCTAATTAGTAGCATATCAAATTTATTTTCAATATATAAAAACACAATGTGTTATCCACCAATAAGAAATATGCTACTCTTCCTAGATGTATCCACATGCTTACTTTTGATCCATCTTTATATATTTATTGGTAGCTAAAACTAAAGAAGATACCCAGAAAGTTTCAATCCACTTCAACTAAATATTTGAACATAGGAAAGATAAAATATGAACACTTTACCCCATACTTGAAAATAAGAGTTTAGTGCATTCCATAGAGTTTCAATCCACTTCAACTAAATATTTGAACATACGAAAGATAAAATATGAACAATTTACCCCATACTTGAAAATAAGAGTTTAGTGCATTGGTTGCTTTCTTGAATTCCTTGGTGTGTTGAAAAGATCTCATGCACAGATGATATGCATATGCATTATTGATCGAATAATGTATAGTCCTTCGCCACGTGATTTAGAATTTTTAGGGGTTTGTTTGAGATGTTGAAAAGGAAGTATGCATGGAAAATATGGCCAGTCAATCACAAATAATAAGGAACAATTTATCAATTTTATTTGCTGGGAATAGTAAGGACCAATTTATCAATTTTATTTGTTTGATTTCTTACGCAATTTGTGGGGGAGTGTTGAATCTATAAGCCATCTCTTCTAGCTCTCAAATTGATATGTGAAAGCTATGCTCACTTGCGGTGGTAGATCTGCATAAAGAAATACACCTCAATATAAGCCAAACAAGCTGAAAATGAAAAGTGGTCAAACAAACAAAAGGTGAATGCAATGGAAAATTATAGTTTCCAATATCTTCATGTTGGAATTTCCTCCACTTTCAAAGGCTAAAATGCAAGGGTCACCCAAGTTTGTCTATACACCAGAACTTGTAGGTGTCAAACCTATGTGGGAAAAACCTTTATCAATTTGTAGAACATTTGTGGATAGACACATTTTTTTCTATACAACCAAATACTTCATTGATATTTTCCCCTACCCTTGACAGTGTCAAGTTGCATATGTGCTTTGCTTTACTTCATCAACAGTGATAAGTAATGAATCCATTGGCATACTTACAAAACCTAGATGAAAGAAGCCAAGGACTTACAAAATCCATTGGTATTGACACTTTGGCACCTATTCTTACTTGCAATTGCCCCAAGTACATAGTTATTTTTCCACATTTCTTTTATAGAATGGAAAGTGCCTAAATTGGTTTATCAATTCATTGTTCTAATATTTGAGTTGTTTATGGGGTTTAATTTTTAATTACAAGATTTTGTGAAGGTTTTGTTGAAAATTGACAAAAATAATTGAGTCCAGACACGTCAAAACCATTCTCCAGATTTCATTATTGGAAGGAACCATAAAGAGTATAACAACAATGTAATAATCAATAATCCAGCTAGTAATATATGATGCACTATGATGCAGGTGCTACCTTGTTGTCAAAGAATCCTCCACCTTTACTCCTTACCCCTGTTGCTATCGAAGAATACTCCGCCCATTATCATGAAAAAGGAGAGTGCACATAACGATCAAGTACTAGAAGGGAGTGCGCACATGAAGATTGACTACAAAAGCTCATTGATCCGAGACCAAAAGTGAATATAGGGAGCACAGTCAAGTATGAAGTTTGAAAAAAATAACCCTAACAAGTAAGTGTGATTTTAGTAGGAAACCCTTACAACGAATGTGTGGGAAGGCTGACAAATGTCTCACATGCTAACACTGTGTTCTAGGACATTGTTCAACTAGCCTAAAAATAGAAACTTAGTATATGGTATTTAGAAGTTGGAAGAATGTTGTAAAGGAAGCTAATATGCTGCCAAAAAAAACCTTAGGATATGTTGTAAAGTTAATAAGGTGCTCAAAATAAAACTTAGGATATGTTGTAAAATTAATGCATTGTTCCAATTAATGGAAAGAAAAGTTGCAATAAGATGTTCGTTTGGTTGCCTAATCAAACAGAAGGAAAAATTTGGTTAAACATTATCATCCCAACCTACATTGCTTAGTTGCAGTAAAACTTTGGCTAAAAAAACGATATTAAAAATAAGTCAACACAATTAACATATAGTTAGCGACATACCGATCGCTATATACCTACCTCGGAAGATATAATAATGATGCAATAGAATTACAATGTAAGGATACATGAAGTCTTTTAAATCCCAATAAAATAATAAAGCTACAATGTAAGGCTGCACTAAGTATTTTTTAGTTGTATGTGCGCATATTTTATCCTTAAAAACGAAAGATTATAAAATTATTATAAAATTAAAACTTTATTTTCAATTGAAACTTTAATTAAATACAACTCATATACGGTTACAAAATTAAAATTAATGGTTCTGTGAGAAGTGATTTTTAAATCCCATAACGAAGGTGATGCGTGATGCCAAGTGATTTCATTTGTGCTCAAACTGTAATTGACACCTTTCTTTTCTAAAATATAAATAAAATATTCCTTCAATTTAAAAAATCATGATGATGATGATGTTAATTAACATCAACTAAGACCAATGTAGCCTATCAAACTTTAAGAAAGTAAGAGATCAATTGTGACTCTTTAATATTTTATTTTTATAATCAAAAAGAAGGGAAAGAAATGTTCCTATATCACTATAGTTTTGTTGAATTAACAGGTCAAGAAGGTTTGAAGTGTGGAAAATATTTTGGTAGTGTGAGTACGACTTGGGTAATTATGTTTCGCTTCACTTCGAAGCTCATGAGAGTTATTCCTTATCTATCCAATATTCATTTTCTTTCTAGCACTAGTCAAGGTCAAAAGATAATTATGGTTCGCAAAAGTGGGGTAGATCGCCTCCTTATAATACCTTAGCTTCCTTTTTCACTATATCTCCTTATCATCCAATAGATTAGATTTAAATTTGGAGGTAATAGTATTTTTAATATTATTATTATTATCCTCTAAGATTATCTCCTACTTTATCCCCTAATAGTCGAGCCAAGACTAGGCACCCTTATGCCATCCTCGCTTGAGTTGGAGGTGAGGGTTTTGGCTAGAGTTAGAAGAAACTTTCGGGAACCACTTCGATTCCATGTTGTGAATCTTCTTCTTATATATCAAATACCTAAACATATCCATGATTTCAATGGGGGGGAGACTAACTTCTATCAAGGGGATACGATAGGGAGTATTTACTTGAATCTTGAAGTTGTGAGTCATAACTTTCTTTTGAATCAACTCGATCTTCCTCCATGATTCTCTAGATGAACTGCAACCCCAAACCTCATAGGGATATAAATTAACAAGGGTGACGAGAGTATCATAGAGGAACATAATGTTACTCCAAATCCAAAGATCAATCAACTTATAATTGTTTTCAAGCTCATAATAAGCTTTCCGACCTCCGTAATCCTTTTCTCATTGTTATAATTTTAGTTGAGCTGATGGTGAATGTTAATACCTAGATATTTGTATGAAGAAACCTACTCCAAGTATTTTTTAGCATAGGGGAAATTATCATGGTTGATCTTTTTAGATTTAATTATCATGAGTTTAGTGTTTGTCGATATTAAGAGTCATATCCATCTTAAACTAGCAATGATGGAGGATCTTAAGCTACTTGTCGAGATCATCATGGCTTCTGGATAGAAGAATGATATCATATGCATAAAGGAGAAGAGTAATGACCATGCCAGTGAGCTCAGGGCCATCACATCCTGTAGCTTCCAAACACATTTCTAGCTTGTCAATGTAAATACCAAAAATTGTAGGGGATAGGGAACATCCGTTCTTACCTCTGATATTGCATTTAATTTATTTATATCAACTCTCAATAATATTAATATTGACAACAACATTCTCGTAAAACTAAATCACAATAGCCCTGAACTAGAGAGGAACCATTATCTCTTCAATTCTTCACCATAGCTTATCCCAAGCAACTATTTCAAAAGCTTTTTTAAAGTCAATAAAATAACAAAAGGCATTAGTTTTGATATTGGAACACTCCTCAACAGTTAACCTAAGAGTGAACTCAAACCTGATTAGGAACTCCAACTTGTGGAATTAATGGGATGATATTATGATGGCATAAGAGATGAAGCAGATCAAGGGGTTGAAGCTCTTTTCAATCATGGAAGTTGCTAAAAAAATCCTAGATGACCTAAAGGTAAATGACGTATGTATGCTTGTATTCAATATGATAACATCATGTTGTATGGTTGCAGGTAACATAGATCACTTCTCTGTCTTGAGAAGCATGATCAAAGGAAAGGAATCTCCTCCTATGAAAGGATGTCAGAAGGCATGCTTCACACTAGATGAAATCACATAATATTTCCTCATATGAGGTATGAGGTGGTTGACTACAATTGAGGAACTCTTATTGGAAGCTCCTGGGAATGAAATGTGTGAAGAACGGAAGGAAGAGATCGTGAGATATGCAACCATGGTAAAGGAAATCAACTTCTGGAAGACCAATAATATTTGACTAGGATATCTCCACAAAATATGTGAGGACTCTAATGGAGTCTGAAAAAGAAAGTGACGCTTGAAAAGATATATCTTTGGGAGATGTGTCGATATGTATGCAAGATGTTGATGCAAACTTATAGATGTTATGATGAAAGACCACCACAAGGGTAATGTTGATTTTAATGTTCATTCCTTTATTTTTGAACCAATATTTGGATTGGTTTATGCAAGGCCACCAAGGGAAGATTTATGGATGTCTTCCACCACTGATGCACATGTAGTACGATGAAATATCATTAAGTAAACATGGCATGAATAAAGTAGCATGACATGAAGGAAGGCTACATATAGACCAATGGATTGCTTTTCTATGATGACATGGCTGACTCATAGATGAAACTGATGGATGCTCAGTGCCCTATGTAGAAGCCCCAAACATGAAGACTCCTAGATAATGAAAAACAGTTCATAAAATCATGAGGAGTTCTTGAAGAAGTTGGTTGTCTAATCATCTCCACCTGAGAAGTTGTTGTTGGCCCCTTATTAATAGGGAGTGATGCAAGAGCATTGGCTCTCAAAGATCAAGCTTGAAGTATCTACTCAGACCTAAAGGTCTAAATCTCAGCCCAAGAAGGGTCCACTGTAAAATTTCATGTAAAACAATGTTTATTTCTTAGTAAGCATAGATAGGGAATCTATTTAGTTGTTAGGTGTCAGTTAATGATATCCCCTAAGAAATGGGATGACTCAAAAGAGTAGTTGTTGTTTGTAGTCGAATGAGTCATAAGTTAGAGATAAGGGTAGTTTTATTAAAATAGAAATTGTTGCATTAGCCTAGGAACTAATTGTAGGTTTGTAAGAGTTGGTTGTGAGAGATAGATAAGCTTAGATTGGCAGTAGAAAAAGAAGGATATGAGATCAACGAGAGAGAGGTCCAGAGGGGGAAAAATGAAGTGGCCAATTGAATTTATATCTATCCAAAGGAGATGAAAGAAATTTCAATTAAGGATATATCCACAAAAATATTAATTAATGTATTTCATTATTTTGTTATTGCCTTAGTATGGAAATAATCCAAACCTGAGTGTTGATGGCTGAATAAGGGACAGTATGAGAAAAGGCCAAGAATTAGGCGAGTCTCTGTAAAATAATTTGTTATTAATTAATTGTAGGAAGAGATTGCTTTTCATTTGATTTTCAGTATATGTGTGTGTTTCTCCATCAATTACAATGATAACTGAAATGTTAGTGATGAATGACTATAGACTTAACTCTGTGTTACAATTTTGAGAATAATATTGTGTGGGTTATAGCCAACACAGGGCAGAGACTTGGAATCTGACCCTACCATTGAAACTTCTCACTTGGAAGAGCGATTGGTTTGAACATAAGAAACCATTGTTGGAGGAAGATTTTGCATTGAAGAAATTCAATTTTCTCAAGATAGTATTTGGTAAATGCAAAGGCATGAATTCTGTGTGAGATCTATGGAATTTGAGGAGCATTCAATGTGAGGTTGTGTGGTGTTTTCTTCAATATGGAGAAAACCTCTCGGTCACTAGATTTCCCTATGAATATGCCAATTTATTTTTAGTCTTATCACAGGTGTGGATGGTTCGTGGTCATAGGGTTAGAGATTTCAGACCCATAGGGTATTGATGGAGGTCGTTGGGCTTACTATGGTGGTTTAGTGGTTGAGAGAAGGTATCACCATGTTAATGACCCAAAGCCAAAATTAGAGATTGCCCTGAATTATAAGTTGGTTGAATTTTATGAGATGTATATGCAATATTAATTCAATAATTAATATTAAATATAGTCTTAGGAACCCTAAATCAACTTCAGTTTATACAGCCTTAGAATTTCATTTCTGCTACATCTTTGCATCTTATTTAAATTGTTTCTCAATTTCTACCTTACTGCGCTTCCTTTGCAACATGTAGTCGAAATGCTAGTTAAAAAATTGTTATAAAATTAAATTAAACTAAAGTATTTGTAAAATATGTTAATTTTGAAATGAGTTGTGGTTTTTGGGCATGTGGTATTGATAAACCTTAGTATTGGCCCACGGTATTGCAATAGAATAGTTAAAAGCCTAGATCCATAACGTAATAATCAAAATCCTAGATGGCCTATGGTATTGGTAAACCATTGTATTGGCCCATAGTATTATGATTTTCTTCCCTCCTCTCACTTTTTCCCTCCCTCTCTCCATCTTTCTCTTCTAGATATTTGTCCGTGGTATTGTAAAAAATCATATTTATAAGTTAATAATATCCCTGGTGAAAAGCCTCAAGAGTTATCTCAATCGGTCAATCAAGTGCCTTGCCAATGGGAGGTCACAGGGTCTAATCCCGAAAGCTCTTGTTGTCAGTTTAGTACAACCCCTTCCACCCCACCATTTTACAACGGACCCCCCCAGGGTATGTTATATATTTTAATGTGATTTGTATATTATATTATCTTTAATCTAAAAAATTGACCCCCTTCAACCCTACCATTAAACTCCACCCTAACCCCTTCCACCCTAGCATTGAACAACGGACTATTTGATAAGTACTATATATATGTTATATATTTTAATGTGGAAGATGTTATATATTTTAATGTGATTTGTATATTATATTTTCTTTAACCCCCTTCCACCCTAGCATTGAACAATGGACTATTTGATAAGTACTATATATATGTTATATATTTTAATGTGATTCCACCCTAGCGTTGTTCACCCCCTTCCACTCTAGCATTGAACAACGGACCCTGGATATATTTGATAAGTACTATATATATGTTATATATTTTAATGTGATTTGTATATTATATTTTCTTTAATCTAAAAAATTGACCCCCTTCCACCCTAGCATTGAACAACGGACTATTTGATAAGTACTATATATATGTTGTATATTTTAATGTGATTCCACCCTAGCATTGAGAAACGAACCCGGGGTGTGACCCCCTTCCACCCTTTCCACCCTAGCATTGGACAATTGACCCTGGATATATTTGATAAGTACTATATATATGTTATATATTTTAATGTGATTTGTATATTATATTTTCTTTAATCTAAAAATTGACCCCCTTCCACCCTAGCATTGAACAACCCTGGACGTAGCGGACCTTGGATATTATAAAATTACTTAAAATACCACAATAGTATATTGTAAATACAAGTTTGACTTGTAAACCTTCCTCTACAATTAAAATATATTCAAACTATTAAATATATTTATATCTTCAGTAACCCTTCCAAAAGGAAAAAAAAAACCCTTAAAAAATGAAAAAATGAACAATTTACCCCTAACAAAAAAAATCATTTTGAGAGTATATTCAAAATATTAAATCTATTTATCTTCGTAACCCTTCGAAAAAGAAAAAAAAAACCAAAAAAGAGACAATTTACCCCGTACCAAAAAAAATAAAAAAAAAATACCCTTTTCAGTTAAGTGGGTAGGGTTACACTAGTAGGGTTTCGCTGTTGTTACTTGAATTCTTATTTATTCTGATCTTTCTCCCTTTCATTCCATCTGTGTTGTTTTTTATTGTATGTTATGTTCTATATGGCTTTGGTATCTACGGCTTAACCTATCCAACCAGGAAAAGTCTACTTCTGTTGGGTTAGCTTAGGTTCCCGCTTATCTGATTTGAAAGTCTTCCAGGTTCATATTCACTAGCGGGTAGTACATCTCTTAAATGGAGCCTTTTGCTGTTCTTCCATGGCAATTACGGCGAGAGTGTCTGTTAAGAGTTCCTTACCATTCCCATGGAAACCTCAGAGCAGTTTGCAAAACCTGGGAAACCGCTATCAAGCACCCTGAGTTCTATGAAGACAGGAAAAAGCGTGGGACTTCTGAGCAGTTGATATGTTTGGTGGAACTCTCGGAATTTCTGGATGACACTCATCCTAATCTACAAATGGTGATTTCTTTGTTCGACCCTCTGCGAGGCACACGGAAAACACTTCCTCCCCTTCCCCACTTCCCGGGCTGTCATGCCGGAATTCCTCTTTTTTCTGACTGTCTTTGCGTCAACCAAAGGCTGGTTTTGTTATGCGGATGTAATCCCATACCCCAAGAGGAGAGGCTCAAAACCGTTTTCATCTTCGATTTGGCGTCGAGTAAGTGGAACCGCGGTGCCGACATGCCGGTGAGTCCAGCATTCGGCGCTTACTCGGTTTCGCCGCAAGGACTCATCTACGTTGCCGGCGGAGAGGATGGAAATGAAAATCTGTTGCGATCTGCAGCTGTTTACAATGTGTTTGAAGACCAATGGAAGCTTCTTCCCGACATGAGCCGTGGACGGGATATGAGCTATGGCGCTTTCATTGACGGCAAATTTTTCGTTATTGGCGGTGACATTGATGAGGTGGGTGATCTTAGGGGTGACAGTGATGAGGAGGGCGATGACGAGGGTGATCTTAGCGGTGACAGTGATGAGGAGGGTGATCTAATCGGGTGGAGTGCAGAAGTTTATGATCCAGAAAGAGGGGCATGGACAACGCTGGAGAGTATGTCGGATACCGGGGGAGACCCACGGAGGTGTCTGGTTGTTTCCTCTTCCGGGCGGTTGTATTCGTTTGAGAAGCAGCGGGGAGTGATGGAATACGATTCCGATGAAAACGTTTGAAGCGCCCTGGGTTCTCTTCCTAAAACCCTTCGACGGATTTCGCGTTCTGTAGCGTGGCGTGAGAAGTTTTTTGTTCGCGGTTATGTTGACGGTGATGTTCCGGTTTGTTATATGTATGAGCCCCCGCCTATAAGAAGTGCAGCAGGACAACAAACGGAAAGGACAGGGATGTGGACTGCCATTGAGAGATCAGAAAACTCTTATCTGCACAATGGACATAAGATTCACCGTGCTTGTACTTTTGAGGTTTGAAGTACCAGTGAATACAGCGAACTTAATAGATGCTTGGTAGGGAATTTCACATCCCTGTTATCATTGAATGGACATTGGTAATAGATTTCAGATAGTATTTCAAAAATTTTATGGCATTCCAGAATAAGCTTTCAAAGTGTTTGAAACTCATATTATATTTTTGGACTGAACAGTGTGCTGTTATGAATTATTAAAATTTTCAAATTTTTGTTGGTATTCCGGAGTAGGAGTTGTAAACCTTAAATCTGTTGCAGTTTCTCAATTTCCATATTTTTTCTTGCTTCACCAGAATTATATACAGTTTCTCAATGTCCATATGTTTTCTTCTTGCTTGTCCATGATCAAATCAGAATGACAAACCCGTCTGGCTCATTTCCGTAACGACCTTCATTCACATAGACAAGAATGAATTCTGAGACAAACTAGAAAAGATAAATGTGCAAGAAAAATAGAATATTACATGATTTGAAAATGACAACAAATTTCAGAATGGAATCGAATGGATTTCAGAATGGAGTTTTAGATTTCACTCAACTTACCCATAGAAGATTTGGGGAATCCTGCACGAGAACAGTTCGCTGTCTCGTTACTTGCCAAGCGCAGCCACCAAGAACAATAGAATAGCAAGCACCGCGCTGTGTTTGACAGCTGCAGCATCCACCTAAAACAATGGAAAAGAAACTCAAAACATGGATATGAAACGGATCTTGCACAGTTCAGCTTCTTTCTGTGGAAGATTTATCATCGCTTTGAAAAGTCAAGTATGCCCTATGAGCTTCCTCGTTTAGCCATATAGATCATCTCAGTATGATCTTGACCCCATAATTAAACTGATAAAAAGGATCCCAATTGAATAAAATTACAATGTAAAGCTATGATATTAAACCATATAAAACATAAAATATGAATGTCAAACATACAACCACATAATTAAACTAAAAATCTTCAACTAAACTAAAAAAACTTTGATCCCATTATAATAACAAGGCTCAATGGCAGACATTATACCTGCCTACAAGACTGGAATTGAACGATTGGGTATGATAACAGCTCAACGTTTTAATGAAGTTGCCAAATTTGCTTCTGTGCAAACAATTGGATCAGGTAGACTTACTATATATGTTTCTGTGCAACTAATTGGACTTGTAGTTTTCGTAGAAATGCTATTTTTCTCCCACATGTTGGATTGCAAATTTGATGGTGCAGAAGCATGTTGTATTTTTTATATATTATTATTTTTTTTTTCTCAAATGACATACTGGATTGTATTGATGATGTGGAACAATTTTTCTCCAACATCTTGGACTATAAATTCGATGGTGTGCAAGCATGTTATAGCTTTTATAAATATTATTTTTTATTTTAAATTTCCCAAAATGACATTTTCTATAAATAATATTTCTACTTTTCTACTTTTGATTAATTATATTTTAGTAATGCAACTAGGACTCGCTTCAAAAATGTCTCATATTCTTAATTGTGAATGGAAGTAGTTTGTGAATGAAGTAGTTTAAGGAGCACACTAAAATTATGGGTAGCCCATATCTTAATTTGTGTCTTGGTAAAGTTATTTTTCCATAATATTCAATCCATGCACAAAATTTCCAATGATGTCTAATCTAATATGTATTGTGTTGATTATAATAATGCATGAAGAATGAAAATTATTGGTGTTGATGATAATGATGCATGATCAATGAAAATTACTTTGAGAGTGTCAATCTTGCATACAAAAGTACAATATATGTTGTCATGGTGCATCAATTTGTTGTGCATGTCCATATGAAAAGACATATACATGCATCATATTTGCTAATTAATAATGTGACAAAGCAACTAAATTATACATAGATATGCCTCAAATTTGCTAATTAGTAGCATATCAAACTTTTTTCAATATATAAAAACACAATGTGTTATCCACCAATAAGAAATATGCTCCTCTTCCTAGATGTATCCACATGCTTACTTTTGATCCATCTTTATATATTTATTGGTAGCTAAAACTAAATAAGATACCCAGAAAGTTTCAATCCACTTCAACTAAATATTTGAACATAGGAAAGATAAAATATGAACCCACTTCAACTAAATATTTGAACATAGGAAAGATAAAATATGAACACTTTACGCCATACTTGAAAATAAGAGTTTAGTGCATTCCAGAGAGTTTCAATCCACTTCAACTAAATATTTGAACATAGGAAAGATAAAATATGAACACTTTACCCCATACTTGAAAATAAGAATTTAGTGCATTGGTTGCTTTCTTGAATTCCTTGGTGTGTTGAAAAGATCTCATGCACAGATGATATGCATATGCATTATTGATCGAATAATGTATAGTCCTTCCTCACGTGATTTAGAATTTTTAGGGGTTTGTTTGAGATGTTGAAAAGGAAGTATGCATGGAAAATATGACCAGTCAATAAAAAATAATAAGGAACAATTTAACAATTTTATTTGCTGGGAATAGTAAGGACCAATTTATCAATTTTATTTGTTGGATTTCTTACGCAATTTGTGGGGGAGTGTTGAATCTATAAGCCATCTCTTCTAGCTCTCAAATTGATATTTGAAAGCTATGCTCACTTGCGGTGGTAGATCTGCATAAAGAAATACACCTCAATATAAGCCAAACAAGTTGAAAATGAAAAGTGGTCAAACAAACAAAGGGTGAATGCAATGGAAAATTATAGTTTCCAATATCTTCATGTTGGAATTTCCTCCACTTTCAAAGGTTAAAATGCAAGGGTCACCCAAGTTTTGTCTATACACCAGAACTTGTAGGTGTCAAACCTATGTGGGAAAAACCTTTATCAATTTGTAGAACATTTGTGGATAGACACATTTTTTTCTATACAAACAAATACTTCATTGATATTTTCCCCTAACCTTGACAGTGTCAAGATGCAGATGTGCTGTGATTTACTTCATCAACAGTGATAAGTAATGAATCCATTGGCATACTTACAAAACCTAGATGAAAGAAGGCAAGGCCTTACAAAGTCCATTGGTATTGACACTTGGGCACCTATTCTTACTTGCAATTGCCCCAAGTACATAGTTATTTTTCCACATTTCTTTTATAGAATGGAAAGTGCCTAATTTGGTTTATCAATTCATTGTTCTAATATTTGAGTTGTTTATGGGGTTTAATTTTTAATTACAAGATTTTGTGAAGGTTTTGTTGACAATTGACAAAAATAATTGAGTCCAGACACCTCAAAACCATTCTCCAGATTTCATTATTGGAAGGAACCATAAAGAGTATAACAACAATGTAATAATCAATAATCTAGCTAGTAATATATGATGCACTATGATGCAGGTGCTACCTTGTTGTCAAAGAATCCTCCACCTTTACTCCTTACCCCTGTTGCTATCGAAGAATCCTCCGCCCATTATCATGAAAAAGGAGAGTGCAAATAACGATCAAGTACTAGAAGGGAGCGCACACATGAAGATTGACTACAAAAGCTCATTGATCCGAGACCAAAAGTGAATATAGGGAGCATAGTCAAGTATGAAGTTTGAAAAAAATAACCCTAACAAGTAAGTGTGATTTTAGTAGGAAACCCTTACAACGAATGTGTGGGAAGGCTGACAAATGTCTCACATGCTAACAATGTGTTCTAGGACATTGTTCAACTAGCCTAAAAATAGAAACTTAGTATATGGTATTTAGAATTTGGAAGAATGTTGTAAAGGAAGCTAATACGCTGCCAAAAAAAACCTTAGGATATGTTGTAAAGTTAATAAGGTGCTCAAAATAAAACTTAGGATATGTTGTAAAATTAATGCATTGTTCCAATTAATGGAAAGAAAAGTTGCAATAAGATGTTCATTTGGTTGCCTAATCAAACAGGAGGAAAAATTTGGTTAAACATTATCATCCCAACCTACATTGCTTAGTTGCAGTAAAACTTTGGCTAAAAAAACGATATTAAAAATAAGTCAACACAATTAATATATAGTTAGCGGCATAGCGATCGCTATATACCTACCTCGGAAGATATAATAATGATGCAATAGAATTACAATGTAAGGCTACATGAAGTCTTTTAAATCCCAATAAAATAATAAAGTTACAATGTAAGGCTGCACTAAGTATTTTTTAGTTGTATGTGCGCATATTTTATCCTTAAAAACAAAAGATTATAAAATTATTATAAAATTAAAACTTTATTTTCAATTGAAACTTTAATTAAATACAACTCATATACGGTTACAAAATTAAAATTTATTTTTAATTGAAAATTTAATCAAATTAATGGTTGTGTGAGAAGTGCTTTTTAAATCCCATAACGAAGGTGATGCGTGATGCCACATGATTTCATTTGTGCTCAAACTGTAATTGACTCCTTTCTTTTCTAAAATATAAATCAAATATTCCTTCAATTTAAAAAATCATGATGATGATGATGTTAATTAACATCAACTAAGACCAATGTAGCCTATCAAACTTTAAGAAAGTAAGAGATCAATTGTGACTCTTTAATATTTTATTTTTATAATCAAAAAGAAGGGAAAGAAATGTTCCTATATCACTATAGTTTTGTTGAATTAACAGGTCAAGAAGGTTTGAAGTGTGGAAAATATGTTGGTAGTGTGAGTACGACTTGGGTAATTATGTTTCGCTTCACTTCGAAGCTCATGAGAGTTATTCCTTATCTATCCAATATTCATTTTCTTTTCTAGCACTAGTCAAGGTCAAAAGATAATTATGGTTCGCAAAAGTGGGGTAGATCGCCTCCTTATAATACCTTAGCTTCCCTTTTCACTATATCTCCTTATCATCCAATAGATTAGATTTAAATTTGGAGGTAATAGTATTTTTAATATTATTATTATTATCCTCTAAGATTATCTCCTCCTTTATCCCCTAATAGTCGAGCCAAGACTAGGCACCCTTATGCCATCCTCGCTTGAGTTGGACGTGGGGGTTTTGGCTAGAGTTAGAAGAAAATTTCGGGAACCACTTCGATTCCATGTTGTGAATCTTCTTCTTATATATCAAATACCTAAACATATCCATGATTTCAATGGGGGGGAGACTAACTTCTATCAAGGGGATACGATAGGGAGTATTTACTTGAATCTTGAAGTTGTGGGTCATAACTTTCTTTTGAATCAACTCGATCTTCCTCCATGATTCTTCTTATATATCAAATACCTAAACATATCCATGATTTCAATGGGGGGGAGACTAACTTCTATCAAGGGGATACGATAGGGAGTATTTACTTGAATCTTGAAGTTGTGGGTCATAACTTTCTTTTGAATCAACTCGATCTTCCTCCATGATTCTCTAGATGAACTGCAACCCCAAACCTCATAGGGATATAAATTAACAAGGGTGATGAGAGTATCATAGAGGAACATAATGTTACTCCAAATCCAAAGATCAATCAACTTATAATTGTTTTCAAGCTCATAATAAGCTTTCCGACCTCCGTAATCCTTTTCTCAATGTTATAATTCTATTTGAGCTAATGATGAATGTTAATACCTAGATATTTGTATGAAGAAACCTACTCCAAGTATTTTTTAGAATAGGGGAAATTATCATGGTTGATCTTTTTAGATTTAATTATCATGAGTTTAGTGTTTGTCGATATTAAGAGTCATATCCATCTTAGACTAGCAATGATGGAGGATCTTGAGCTACTTGTCGAGATCATCATGGCTTCTCGATAGAAGAATGATATCATATGCATAAAGGAGAAGAGTAATGACCATGCCAGTGAGCTTAGGGCCATCACATCCTGTAGCTTCCAAACACATTTCTAGCTTGTTAATGTAAATACCAAAAATTGTAGGGGATAGGGAACATCCGTTCTTAACTCTGATATTGCATTTAATTTATTTATATCAACTCTCAATAATATTAATATTGACAACAACATTCTCGTAAAACTAAATCACAATAGCCCTGAACTAGAGAGGAGCCATTATCTCTTCAATTCTTCACCATAGCTTATCCCAAGGAACTATTTCAAAAGCTTTTTTAAAGTCAACAAAATAAAAAAAGGCATTAGTTTTGATATTGGAACACTTCTCAACAGTTAACCTAAGAGTGAACTCAAACCTGATTAGGAACTCCAACTTGTGGAATTCATGGGATGATATTATGATGGCATAAGAGATGAAGCAGATCAAGGGGTTGAAGCTCCTTTCAATCATGGAAGTTGCTAAAAGAATCCTAGATGACCTGAAGGTAAATGAGGTATGTATGCTTGTATTCAATATGATAACATCATGTTGTATGGTTGCAGGTAACATAGATCACTGCTCTGTCTTGAGAAGCATGATCAAAGAAAAGGAATCTCCTCCTATGAAAGGATGTCAGAAGGCATGTTTCACACTAGATGAAATCACATCATATGTCCTCATATGAGGTATGAGGTGGTTGACTACAATTGAGGAACTCTTATTGGAAGCTCCTGGGAATGAAATGTGTGAAGAAGGGAAGGAAGAGATAGTGAGATATGCAACCATGGTAAAGGAAATTAACTTCTGGAAGACCAAAAATATTTGACTAGGCTATCTCCACGAAATATATGAGTACTCTAATGGAGTCTGAAAAAGAAAGTGACGCTTGAAAATATATATCTTTGGGAGATGTGTCGATATGTATGCAAGATGTTGATGCAAACTTATAGATGTTATGATGAAAGACCACCACAAGGGTAATGTTGATTTTAATGTTCATTCCTTTATTTTTGAACCAATATTTGGATTGGTTTATGCAAGGCCACCAAGGGAAGATTTATGGATGTCTTCCACCACTGATGCACATGTAGTAGGATGAAATATCGTTAAGTAAACATGGCATGAATAAAGTAGCATGACATGAAGGAAGGCTACATATAGACCAATGGATTGCTTTCCGATGATGACATGGCTGACTCATAGATGAAACTGATGGATGCTCAGTGCCCTATGTAGAAGCCCCAAACATGAAGACTCCTAGATAATGAAAAACAGTTCATAAAATCATGAGGAGTTCTTGAAGAAGCTGGTTGTCTAATCATCTCCACCTGAGAAGTTGTTGTTGGCCCCTTATTAATAGGGAGTGATGCAAGAGCATTGGCTCTCAAAGATCAAGCTTGAAGTATCTAGTCAGACCTAAAGGTCTAAACGTCAGCCCAAGAAGGGTCCACTATAAAATTTCATGTAAAACAATGTTTATTTCTTAGTAAGCATAGATAGGGAATCTATTTAGTTGTTAGGTGTCAGTTAATGATATCCCGGAAGAAATGGGATGACTCGAAAGAGTAGTTCTTGTTTGTAGTTGAATGAGTCATAAGTTAGAGATAAGGGTAGTTTTATTAAAATAGAAATTGTTGCATTAGCCTAGGAACTAATTATAGGTTTGTAAGAGTTGGTTGTGAGAGCTAGATAAGCTTAGATTGGCAGTAGAAAAAGAAGGATATGAGATCAACGAGAGAGAGGTCCAAAGGGGGCAAAATGAAGTGGCCAATTCAATTTATATCTATCCAAAGGAGATGAAAGAAATTTCAATTAAGGATATATCCACAAAAATATTAATTAATGTATTTCATTATTTTGTTATTGCCTTAGTATGGAAATAATCCAAACCTGAGTGTTGATGGCTGAATAAGGGACAGTATGAGAAAAGGCCAAGAATTAGGTGAGTCTCTGTAAAATAATTTGTTATTAATTAATTGTAGGAAGAGATTGCTTTTCATTTGATTTTCAGTATATGTGTGTGTTTCTCCATCAATTACAATGATAACTGAAATGTTAGTGATGAATGACTATAGACTTAACTCTGTGTTACAATTTTGAGAATAATATTGTGTGGGTTATAGCCAACACAGAGCAGAGACTTGGAATCTGATCCTACCATTAAAACTTCTCACTTGGAAGAGTGATTGGTTTGAAAATAAGAAACCATTGTTGGAGGAAGATTCTGCATTTAAGAAATTCAATTTTCTCAAGATAGTATTTGGTAAATGCAAAGGCATGAATTCTATGTGAGATCTATGGAATTTGAGGAGCATTCAATGTGAGGTTGTGTGGTGTTTTCTTCAATATGGAGAAATCCTCTCGGTCACTAGATTTCCCTATGAATATGCCAATTTATTTTTAGTCTTATCACAGGTGTGGATGGTTCGTGGTCATAGGGTTAGAGATTTCAGACCCATAGGGTATTGATGGAGGTCGTTGGGCTTACTATGGTGGTTTAGTGGTTGAGAGAAGGCATCACCATGTTAATGACCCAAAGCCAAAATTAGAGATTGCCCTGAATTATAAGTTGGTTGAATTTTTTTTTTCCAAAGAAAAAAGCGAACTTCTTTATAAGTAATAAAAAAGTTACAAGCATATGCAAAAGCATTTCGGCTCATCCCAAGCACTGAAAATCCCATCCTGCAGTACAAAGACAAGGGGGGAAGACAAGAGCCATCCCTTGTATCTGTCAAGTAACAGTCTAGAAACCGTAGGCATGAAAACAAAAACATAGCTAAAAACTTCCACTGCTACTCTACCGAGTTCAGGCAGGCCTAGTCCCTGTGAAAATGGCTTTTCAGCCAGAGTCAAAGAAAGTCCAATAAGTACAAAAATAGCAGGGCATCCCGATTAGGGAAAAATGACCCGCGATCATACAAATAAGATTTTTGATAAAGTGGTTCAGAAAGTCTAATTTGTAAAGTGAAACTTGAGAGAAGGAACCCAGGTCCCATAAGCCAAAAACGGACGAAGGAAAAGAACAGCATCTTAAGTGGAAAGACACAAGGTCCACGGCCAAAAATATTTTAAGAGTCCGGAGCGAGGAGAGGATGGAGATCCGACACACGGATCTGTTCATTTTGCAATTCTGAGATCATCCACTTATCCACAGCGAGCTGTAAACCTTCCTTAGAAGCCCGGTCCGCTTCTTCATTTCTATCCCTGTAGATGTGATCAATGAAAAAAGGATTAAAACAGCTTTTTAAAGATTGTATTTCTTCCAGCAGTGGACTTAACATGTAGTTTTGACACCTGAATTTTCCAGTGACCCAGTTTATGACATTGAGAGAGTCTCCATAGATCTGAACCGCGAGAATGTTTTTCCTGATGAGCCAGCAGAGGAGGAGTTTTAAGGCTGATAATTCAGCGAAATTGTTTGATCCGGGACCGAGGCCGACTGCAGCTTTTAGAGAATGGGTAGAGTTTGGGTGGATGACAATACCAGCGCCCGCTGCATTGTTTTGGGAAGCCCCATCGAAAAATGCCCAGGGAATACCCTACCTAATATGGACGTCCTTGGGTTGACGAGATTTCTGGGAGGGTTCAGCTGGAGGAATACTGGCAAGAATGGCTAAGCTCTGCATAGCGATCACTTCAACTGGATTGTTCTGATCCCTAAAGATTGATTTATTCCTGGCAATCCATATACCCCAACATATGATGGGAGGCAAGTTCCTCAAATTCTTCTCAGAGAAATGATTCCACCAATATTCCCAGGCTGCCAGAAGAGACATCCCTTCCCATTGAAGTCTACTCTGAAAAATTCTCTGCACTTCATCCCAGACTTTTCTTGTATAAGGGCAGGCCACAAAGAGGTGGAAAATGGTTTCCGAATCCGAGAGGCATAAGGGGCATCTGCCTCGGCCATGAATGAATCTTGCCTGGAGAACATCCCAGGTAGGGATTTTCTGCCTTAAGACACACCATAGAAATAGTTTTGCTTTCTTTGGGAATTTTAATTCCTTCAGGGATTTTACCCACCAATCTGGAGCAGGCCATCCTTTTTTCTTCATTAGGAAGGAGTACCCCACCTTTGGGGAATAATTGCCTGTTTCAGCATGAGCCCAGACCAGTTTATCCGGTTTGTCCTAAATTCTGACATTTGACCTCTTAAGCTCCTACAGGAAGACCTGCCAATTTGCCTCCCATCTGGGATCAATACCCAGCGACTCTGCTGATTTCCAAGCTTGACACCATATTGTGGAAAGACCCGGGTTTGCAATCTGATGGAGTCCATGGATCCCTAGGGAATCAAGATGGGCAACCAGGGGAGGAGACAGCGCGAAGGATTCGTTGCAGCCCACCCAGGGGTCTCTACCCAGTCTTACATTTTCTCCGTCTCCAACCTGCCAGGCCAGGCCTTGTTCGATGATTTTGAAGGCGTCCACAGTTGCCTTCCAAATTACCGAAGAGTGCCTTCCCTTTTTATTTGGGATCCTAATCCACTCTTCCAATGGCATGGGATCAATATATTTGCGCTTTACTACTCTGGTCCATAGATTCTCGGAGGTGATTAGGCGCCAGCCAGATTTTGCTGCAAGGGAGATGCTAAAGTCTTGGAGGTTTTTTATGCCCCATCCTCCCCAGTCTTTTGGTTTTGCAATTTTGTCCCATGCCACCCAAGGTAAAACAGAGTCCTCCCTTGAGCCCGACCAAAGGAATCTGCTGCAGAGTTGTCTTATCTTGTGCATAGTGCCTTTTGGAATCCATGTTAAGGCTGCCC
This sequence comes from Pinus taeda, assembly GCA_000404065.3. Classification (NCBI taxonomy): domain Eukaryota; kingdom Viridiplantae; phylum Streptophyta; class Pinopsida; order Pinales; family Pinaceae; genus Pinus; species Pinus taeda. Next base: position 22,236 of record APFE030506999.1, read on the forward strand.
AAAAGACTAGCATGGCCTGAAGAACAGACTTCACCAGTGTCAGTCTACCAGCCCGTGATAACCACTTGAGGCTCCAATGGGAAATTCTTTGTTCAATTTTTGCCACCAGCCAGTTCCAGTCCTGCTTTCTGTATGCTTGGGGTTTTAACCAAAAGCCCAGATATTTGAAAGGCTGCTCCAGATTACAGGCCTCAAAAGGGACGTGAGAAGCAATCAGAAGCTCTTCTTGTCTATTGAAGCCCTGCAGGATTAGTTGGGATTTCCTGGTATTTAATTGGAGACCAGTGGCTTTCAAAAACAACTCCAGTATACTTTTAAGTTCTAGTACTTCATTTAAGGATCCATTTGTGAAAAGCAGAATATCATCTACAAACAGCAGGTGGGTTATGAAAAGATTTACAACAATTTCCAAACCTTTAACCAAACCTGATCGCTTGGCATTTGTGATCAGTCTGCTGAGCCCTTCAGTAGCCAGGAGGAAGAGAAGTGGGGAGAGGGGACATCCTTTTCTCAGGCCTCTTTGGCTTCGGAAGAAGTGTGAGGCGGCCCCATTTATCAGAACAACAAAACTTGGATTTGAGATACATGCCATAATCCAGCTTATGAAGCCCACGTTGAAACCCAGATGGGTCAGCAGCATCCTGAGATATGTCCAACTGATTCTATCAAAAGCTTTTGAGAGGTCAATCTTTATCACGGCCCCTTTTGAATTTGATTTCCTGATGCTATGGATAGTCTCCTCAGCCACCCCAATGGCTTCATGAATTTGTCTGCCATCCAGGAAACCGAATTGTTCTGGGGAGATGGCTTTTGAAAGAACCGGCTTCAGATGGACCGCGATGGTTTTTGCAATGATTTTGTAGATGCAGTTGCACAAGGAAATTGGCCTGAAGTCCTCAAAGGATTCAGGATCCTCTTTTTTTGGGATGAGGGCAATGAAAGTTGCATTGAAAGGGGGGAAAATCTCACCTTTTTGCCTTGATTCCTCCACGACCTCCAATAATTCATCCCCAATCAGCTCGAAGAAGTGAGCAAAGAGTTCCACTGTCCAGCCATCCAGACCCGGGCTCTTGTCTTTTGCCATAGATTTTATGATACATTCAACTTCATCCTTTGTTACTTGTTGATGGAGGTCTTCGACTTCTTCCCTCTCCACAAACCAGGGAAAGGATTGTGCTGTTCTAATAATTTCAGCTAGAGAGATCCCACCTGGATTGGAGAACAGAGATTTAAAGTGATTCTTTCCCATGGCCCATAAAGTCTCAAATGATGAGACATCTCTACCCTCAGAGTCATTTAGCTTCCAGATTGTATTTGCTGCTTTTCGGCCCTTTGCATAGTTATGAAAGAATTTTGTGTTTTCATCTCCTACTTTCAGCCATATAGCCCTACTTTTTAGCCTCCATTCTTCTTCTTTTTGTAAAAGGATTTTTTCTCTTTTCTTTTCTAGGGCTACAATCCTTTCTTTGGTAGCCTGGGTGGCATAAGCATTTGTCTCAGGGAGTTCGAGGAGGCGGAGTTCCTCATCTGTCTTAATCAGGTCTTCATTCTGTTTTTTCTTTCTATCCGCGGCCCACTCAATAGTGGCCTTCTTTAGCCTTTTTAGATTTTCCATGAAGTAGGCTCCCTTACTTTCGAGGACCTCATTCCCTGCATGACGGCAGGTTTTCCGGAACAACAGGTTGTAAGACTCTTCTTTTAACTAGGAGGCATTGAATTTGAAGGGGGCTGCTGGCTTTTTCGGAAGTTTTGCAAGTTCAAATAGGATGGGGAAGTGGTCAGAGTTCCCCCCTTCGCCCACCCATTGTCTGAAGACTGGGATAGAAGCGACCAGTTGGTCACTTATCAAGAAACGGTCCAGTCTTTTTGCAATATGATCCGCCCCAGTTCTCCTATTCCTCCAGGTTGGTTTTGCTTTGATAAGATTTACATCTAACAGCTTGTTGGAGTGGAAGAGATTTGAAAAGAAATCTGAGAGGGGGTCAGTCCTGGCAGCTGATCCCCATATTTCTGCAGCCCCTATAGAGAAGTTTAGGTCTCTGCCTATTATGAGGGGTTTCTCTTTTAGAAGATCCTTTGCCAATAGATTATTCCAGAAAGCTGCCCTTGACTAGCAGGGACCATATACGTTTAAAGATAGAAAAGAGAGGTCAAAATCAGAGTGCCGGAATTCCAAGCCCAAAACATTGGGCATTCCCCAGTGATTTAAGATTTTGAGCCTGCCATCCTTGCAACATATGGCCAGGCCTCCTGAGTGACCATCTGCATCCAAGCTGACAAAGGACCACCCAGGGAGGATGAGACGGAGTGCCTGTTCAATTTCCACTGCCCTGCCCACCGTTTCTTGTAGGAAGATTAGGTCAGGCATATAACGAGAGGCAAGCTCCTTTAAGGCCAGTTTTTTGGGTTTACTGGCTAAACCTCTGCAGTTCCAAGACATGCAGATCATTTTATCACTTCTTCAGGGGGTTTTGCTGCTCTAAGAACCCCAAGGAGAACCATTTGTTTACCATCTGCTACATCAATAATAGCTTTTACTTGTGCTTTAGACAGAATTGACTTTCTTCCCCTGCCCTTTTTAATGGAGGATTTTGCCAGGGAAGGGCTAAGACCACCCACCGGATCTTCTGAGACAGGGGGAAGTTCAGGCTTCTTTCTTAGGGATCTCAGATTGTAGGAACAAGCAGCGGTGGGTAAGATGGGAACAGGAGGGACCAAAGGAGTTTCACGGTTTAGATCTATGGAAGGGAATTCCTCAGCAAGAAGTTCCACATTTGGAATGAGAAGATTATCATTTGCAACTCGAGAAGGTGTTGAATCAGAAAACGCAGAAAAAGAAATGGAAGGGAGATCTGGTAAAGAAGAAACAGACTGCTTACCAGGGGGAGATAGCTCGAGATCTGCAGAAGGACCAGTTGGGGGGACGTCTGAGGCGAGCAACTCCTCTGTCGCAGGGGCTGGAGCTTCCTGTGACTGTGGAATTGATTCAGTATCCATATCGTGCTCCCCTTCTGTCGGATTGAAGTCTGGATAGTCTTTACCCTTCGCGGATGGCTCCTCTCTAATGTTCCGCGCCCGATGTTCCTCCTGTGAGTGCACCCTCTTCTTTCGTCTCCCCAGAGGGCAGTCTCTGGCCAGATGTCCTAGCTCGTGATAGCGATGACACCTGAAGGGCAACATTTCATAATCAAGAATTTGTTCATAGAAAAAATCTCTGTATTGCAGCTTGATAGATTCCATTAATTTCCTAGGGTTCAGACGCACGAGGATCCTTGTTACCGCCTGTTCATGAGTGATTAAGAATGATTTGTCCACTTCCAGAAAAGATCCCAATGTGTTGCCTATAGAGGAGAATATAGAGTCCACCCAGAGGAAAGGTGGGAGTCCGGGAAGCCTTACCCAGACAGGGAACTCCTCAACCATGTCCTTTGTGGCGTCAAATAGGGGAGACCACCTCTTGAAGAAAACAGGCTGCTTCCCCATTGTCTAGTTCTTTCCCTCGACCCATTCCGATGCTGCTTTGTCCTCGAAACTGATCATAAACCAACCTTTTTCCATTGTAACCGCTTTGAAGGATTTTGCAGGCGACTCCTTCCAAAGACCCTCTGCCCATTGCTGCAAGAATTTGGCATTGACCGGACGTCCTCTAACTCTACCCACAAGCGTGCATTCGGTCACCCGCAGGGCGTCTTCGACCTGCACATCCATGCCCAAAAGCAGATTTGCTGGTTGCCTCCCTGGTTTAATGAATTTTGTCTTCTTTCGCTTGTCCCCTGTGTTTTCTTGGCCCGGTGCGTCTTCCCTACAAGCCTCGGGGGTTCCTAGAGGCAAGAGTCGACCCGACGATGCGCTTGTTGATGGGGTAACGATTCTTTCTGTGAGTTGCGGACCCGGCTCGCTGAGGGGAGGGGTTTCCTCTCCGATGACCAGAATCCCCTTTCTTGTTGAAGTTTCAGGGCACGAAATAGAGGCACCATCCCCTAAAATGGAAACTTTCCCCGCGTCGGAAGCTGAGAAAAACTTTGCTGGGTCGTCTACCGAGCGATCTTTGGAGAAAAGCGGCCTAAAAATGGTTTGAGGGCTGCTTCTAACCCTGAGATCCCTGTCCTTGCCAGGCTCTACAGCAGGGGAGGTCCACGAAACCTGCTTTCCTGAGCAGTTGATGATATCTTCGAGGCCCCCGGAGTGTCTGAAAACCCTTGAAGGGGAGCTGATCTTCCCCACTAGAGATCGATCCTCAGGCGGAGAGAGGACTTTCCCACAGCCGTCGGAGGGCAAGGGCCAAAACCCTATTGAGTCTGCAACTCTCGGTAGAGGCATAACATGATCCAAGAAGAGGGGTTTCTCCTGCAGTGCTTCAGCTGAACGATAAGCTGGATCTGAATGTTTTGTCTGCCCGAAGAACTCCACCAGGGACTGCTCGGTAACTTCCTTACCCCAAACAGAAAGGATGTCTTCAGGCGCCTGCTCCAGATCCACCACTTCATTAGGAAAACCCATGGTAATAACTGGCTAGGTTTTACCCTAACACCTAGCAGGTTCCGATCCAACACGGGAGCTCTAGAAAACCGGTTATGGTAAAAAGAGATGTGAGGAAAAGTAAAAGCTCCAAACGAGAAACCGCCGTGGGGAGCTGTTAGTAGGGGAGAAACTCCAGGAGGAATGCGGGCACCCTAATCGTCATGGGCAGAAACAAACTCCCAAACGAAAACCGGCTTGCAAGAAAAATAGGAAGAAAAACGATACTAATAGGACTTATGGTACCTCGTAAATGCGGACCCCCTGCGAGGTCGCCATCCATCCTCCCATACCTGCGAGTCAGCGGTTGGATTGCTGACTGAGTTACCTGGGCCAGGGGCCTAGGGTTTCAAGGTCGGCCCCTGTGCCTGCCTCCATCGCTCTCCAGAATACCTTAGTCTACCCCAAGGAAGCTCAATATATTACATCAAGTTGGTTGAATTTTATGAGATGTATATGCAATATTAATTCAATAATTAATATTAAATATAGTCTTAGGCACCCTAAATCAACTTCAGTTCATACAGCCTTAGAATTTCATTTCTGCTACATCTTTGCATCTTATTTAAATTGTTTCTCAATTTATGCCTTACGGCGTTTCCTTTGCAACATGTAGTCGAAATGCTAGTTAAAAAATTGTTATAAAATTAATTTAAACTAAAGTATTTGTAAAATATGTTAATTTTGAAATGAGTTATGGTTTTTGGGCATGTGGTATTGATAAGCCTTAGTATTGGCCCACGGTATTGCAATAGAATAATTAAAAGCCTAGATCCATAACATAATAATCAAAATCCTAGATGGCCTATGGTATTGGTAAACCATTGTATTGGCCCATAGTATTATGATTTTCTTCCCTCCTCTCACTTTTTCCCTCCCTCTCTCCATCTTTCTCTTCTAGATATTTGTCTGTGGTATTGTAAAAAATCATATTTATAAGTTAATAATATCCCTGGTGAAAAGCCCCAAGAGTTAGCTCAATCGGTCAATCAAGTGCCTTGCCAATGGGAGGTCACAGGGTCTAATCCCGAAAGCTCTTGGGGTCAGGTCAGTACAATCCCTTCTACCCCTTCCACCCTAGCATTGAACAATGGACCCCGGGTGTGACCCCCTTCCACCCTTCCTATATATATGTTACATATTTTAATGTGATTTGTATATTCCACCCTAGCATTAAACTCCACCCTAACCCCTTCCACCCTAGCATTGAACAACGGATTATTTGATAAGTACTATATATATGTTATATATTTTAATGTGATTCCACCCTAGCGTTGTTCACCCCCTTCCACCCTAGAATTGAACAACGGACCCTATTTGATAAGTACTATATATATGTTATATATTTTAATGTGATTTGATAAGTACTATATATATGTTATATATTTTAATGTGATTTATTTGATAAGTACTATATATATGTTACATATTTTAATGTGATTTGTATATTATATTTTCTTTAATCTAAAAAGTTGACCCCCTTCCACCCTAGCATTAAACTCCACCCTAACCCCTTCCACCCTAGCATTGAACAACAGACTATTTGATAAGTACTATATATATGTTATATATTTTAATGTGATTTGTATATTATATTTTCTTTAATCTAAAAAATTGACCCCCTTCCACCCTAGCATTGAACTCCACCCTAGCATTGAACAATGGACTATTTGATAAGTACTATATATATGTTGTATATTTTAATGTGATTCCACCCTAGCATTGAACAACAAACCCAGGGTGTGACCCCCTTCCACCCTAGCATTGGACAACTGACCCTGGATATATTTGATAAGTACTATATATATGTTATATATTTTAATGTGATTTGTATATCATATTTTGTTTAATCTAAAAAATTGACCCCCTTCCACCCTAGCGGACCTTGGATATTATAAAATTACTTAAAATACCACAATAGTATATTGTAAATACAAGTTTGACTTGTAAACCTTCCTCTACAATTAAAATATATTCAAACTATGAAATATATTTATATCTTCAGTAACCCTTCCAAAAAGAAAAAAAAACCCTTAAAAAATGAAAAAATGAACAATTTACCCCTAACAAAAAAATCATTTTGAGAGTATATTCAAAATATTAAATCTATTTATCTTCGTAAACCTTCGAAAAGAAAAAAAAACCAAAAAGAGACAATTTACACCGTACCAAAAAAAATTAAAAAAAATACCCTTTTCAGTTAAGTGGGTAGGGTTACACTAGTAGGGTTTCGCTGTTGTTACTTGAATTCTTATTTATTCTGATCTTTCCCCCTTTCATTCCATCTGTATCGTTTTTTATTGTATGTTATGTTCTATATGGCTTTGGTATCTACGGCTTAACCTATCCAACCAGGAAAAGTCTACTTCTGTTGGGTTAGCTTAGGTTCCCGCTTATCTGAATTGAAAGTCTTCCAGGTTCATATTCACTAGCGGGTAGTACATCTCTTAAATGGAGCATTTTGCTGTTCTTCCATGGCAATTACGGCGAGAGTGTCTGTTAAGAGTTCCTTACCATTCCCATGGAAACCTCAGAGCAGTTTGCAAAACCTGGGAAACCGCTATCAAGCACCCTGAGTTCTATGAAGACAGGAAAAAGCGTGGGACTTCTGAGCAGTTGATATGTTTGGTCGAACTCTCGGAATTTCTGGATGACACTCATCCTAATCTACAAATGGTGATTTCTTTGTTCGACCCTCTACAAGGCACACGGAAAACACTTCCTCCCCTTCCCCACTTCCCGGACTGTCATGCCGGAATTCCTCTCTTTTGTGACTGTCTTTGCGTCAACCAAAGGCTGGTTTTGTTAGGCGGATGTAATCCCATACCCCAAGAGGAGAGGCTCAAAACCGTTTTCATATTCGATTTGGCGTCGAGTAAGTGGAGCCGCGGTGCCGACATGCGTGAGTCCAGCATTCGGCGCTCACTCGGTTTCGCCGCAAGGACTCATTTACGTTGCCGGCGGAGAGGATGGAAATGAAAATCTGTTGCGATCTGCAGCTGTTTACAATGTGTTTGAAGACCAATGGAAGCTTCTTCCCGACATGAGCCGTGGACGGGATATGAGCTATGGCGCTTTCCTTGACGGCAAATTTTTCGTTATTGGCGGTGACATTGATGAGGTGGGTGATCTTAGGGGTGACAGTGATGAGGAGGGTGATGACGAGGGTGATCTTACCGGTGACAGTGATGAGGAGGGTGATCTAATCGGGTGGAGTGCAGAAGTTTATGATCCAGAAAGAGGGGCATGGACAACGCTGGAGAATATGTCGGATACCGGGGGAGACCCACGGAGGTGTCTGGTTGTTTCCTCTTCCGGGCGGTTGTATTCCTTTGAGAAGCAGCGGGGAGTGATGGAATACGATTCCGATGAAAACGTTTGGAGGGCCCTGGGTTCTCTTCCTAAAACTCTTCGACGGATTTCGCGTTCTGTAGCGTGGCGTGAGAAGATTTTTGTTCGCGGTTATGTTGACAGTGATGTTCCGGTTTGTTATATGTATGAGTCCCCGCCTATAAGAAGTGCAGCAGGACAACAAACGGAAAGGACTGGGATGTGGACTGCCATTGAGAGATCAGAAAATTCTTATCTGCACAATGGACATAAGATTCACCGTGCTTGTACTTTTGAGGTTTGAAGTACCAGTGAATACAGCGAACTTAATAGATGCTTGGTAGGGAATTTCACATTCCTGTTATCAATGAATAGACATTGGTAATAGATTTCAGATAGTATTTCAAAAATTTTATGGCATTCCAGAATAAGCTTTCAAAGTGTTTGAAACTCATATTATATTTTTGGACTGAACAGTGTGCTATTATGAATTATTAAAATTTTCAATTTTTTGTTGGTATTCCGGAGTAGGAGTTGTAAACCTTAAATCTGTTGCAGTTTCTCATTTTCCATAGTTTTTTCTTGCTTCACCAGAATTATATACAGTTTCTCAATGTCCATATGTTTTCTTCTTGCTTGTCCATGATCAAATCAGAATGACAAACCCGTCTGGCTCATTTCCGTAACGACCTTCTGTTGGATTTAGAGACGTCTAATTACAATAATTAGGTTGGCCATGCGTGCATTATGATTATGATATCAAATACTGTCAGCAAGATTACGTTTATGTAATGATTAAATATGCCAAATAATGTGATTAATTAAGTTATTGCATTAAACGTATTTAAATAAGGATTTGGATACAAATACATATAGAATAATTTTAATCAATTATAATTTTTAATGGACCGATTATAATTGATTGAAATGATAGCAATAATAAATTTCTTGACAGCCGAAATTTGGCTGTCAAGAAATCTGGACAGCTGAAATTTAGCTGTCAATTGACAGCCAAATTTCGGCTGCCCTAGGATTGGGACTGCTATAAAAGGGTTGAGTCTCCAAGGCTTGCAACACTCAAAAATAGTCTGCTCCATTGAAAACTTGATAACTCCCTATAAAGGATTAGCCATAGAAAATTGAATTGCAAGCTCTTGGAAGGATCAAGAGCGCCAACAAACTCAAGTCAAAGGACCAGGAGCTTTAGAAGATGGAAAGTAAGTTCCGCTGTGCATTATTTTCAATTTCTTACGAAGGAGTAGATCTTGGTTAGGGTTTAAAGTAATTAGGAAAACCCATAAATTAAATCTAACAATTGGTATCAGAGCTCCCTTATGTAAGAATTGCAGTTTGATTCGGTTTTAATTGCAGTCATTTTGTCCATAAAGATTTTGAGCGCTCTCTTGATAGGAACTATTCAGTGTTTAAACAATTGCAGTGCCTCTTAAAAGAGCTAATAGCAGAGGAACTGTTAGTTTGAAATCACTTGATTTGAATATTGAAAATATATGATCGAAGAGATTTCGCATAAATTGCAGAAGAGAAAAGACGTAGGAACACTTCTTTGACTCCACAGTGTAATGTCTATCCAAAAGATAGTTTCAGCTATACCTGTAACCTAACAACAAAACCTTCTGAAGCTGTTTGGAATAAAGAATCTGTTTCCGGGAAGAACATTGAGTATAATAGCATAGACAGGATCAAACCATTGATTTAAAAACTGAAGTTTACAACACACAGAAAATCCACCAGCAACAGAGATTGTTGTTGTTAGTTTATATATAGAAAAGTGTCTTGTTCACTGGCATTTACGTATTGCAAATTGATGTCATTCTTCTCTAAAGATAAACTTCCAAGGCTACTACACCAATCTTTATTCGATGGTCTGGCAACTAGCTTACTCAATTGCAATTCTCAGAGCTAGGGATAAAACTTGTAGACTTCATTGAGCTACATTTTACAGTTCTTCTGAATGTTTTGTTGGACACTGCTTTTGCATCTAAGAAATTAGAGGAAACTAAACTGAATATTATGCATTCGTGTTTTATTAAATTTATTGACCTTCCAAACACTTCTTACATGTGCAAAAATTCACAAACAACGTAGCAGAATAGAGAAGCTCTTAAATGTTGTCCTCAAAATAAGGTGCAAATCAAATTTTGCATAGGAGGCATAGTTTTGATTCAAATGAAAAGCAAGAAGGCCATTTTTTTCACATTCAATGAAAACTGGAAATCATTGAGTATGTCAGTTTGGTTCATACTATTTTGGTCCAAAAAGGAAAATGTGGCCTTGTTTTGTCGTAAAAAAGGTGCATATTGGGAAGCCCTTTCCATCAAAATGATTAGTACTGTGACAAAGGAGACTCGGTTCACTGATAAGATCGACAGAGGATTTCACATTGACAGGTTATAGCGCAGTAAATAACAATGTAGGTTAACACAAAACAGCAGAGGAAGTCTCCTGCAAGATGTGAAAGGAAATGCGTAGAAAACACTGAAACAATAGTAATATTCACACGGTGAAACCCATAAGCCCATCAACAGAGATCAGATCTCCATAAGGGTATTTTCCTACACTGTGCTGAACTATATTTCAGCAGTGCCCCCGAAATTTAGTCCTCCGCAATTGATTGCACACAAACACATGAATATCATTTATAAACGGTTTTGGGCGTTCATAAGTTTTTTTCTGTTGAGATAACCAATTTGTGGGAATGCAGCTTAGCATAAGATGAGTTAAAGTGAGAATGAGCTTATAAATTTTATTTAGGGGCTAAATTTTTTTATTGGAGAGTTACCAGCAATTTTTAGGGGCTAAACTATTCTCCAAGCAAATTTTATTTAGGGTCTAAACTCTGTGCATTAATTTAGTTTATAAGGGTGAAAATATGGTAGAGTAATTGTGAGTAATTGTAAGTGATTGTAATTTAGGTTATAATAATTATAATTACTATAATTAGGATTTAGATATTATTTAAAATTGGTATTAACAGCAATTAAAGGGTATAATACTGAATTCTAAATTGATCACAATAATGCTAATTATGGCATAAAAATTTGT
>APFE030507001.1:0-23362 GCA_000404065.3 Pinus taeda
CTTGATCATTACGACCAAGGAGTACTTTTCATGATTAGTGCCTTCAATCTGAAAAAGTAAAAAAGCGATTGAAAACACGTCGTTTTATTACCAATATCGAACTTGAAACGACAAAAGTCCGGCAATATTTTCATGTTTGTACGGTCATAAAAGAGTTGTAAAGGACCGTCTTTGTAATTCCGTTTTAACGAGTCTACAAAGAAACACTCGGCAATCTTTTCATTTTTTACGAGTCAGAAAAGAGCTTAAAGAGGACTCCTATGTGCTTTTTGTTGAAAATGATCAATTTCACCTGAATCCCCAATATTCTGCACAAAAACTGCAAACATTACTCATATCTGTTTAAAAATAATAAAAATGCACCAAAATGACCTTTTCAAAGTAAAAAATAAATAAATTTTGATTTATTTATTCAAAAAATCTTATAAAAAGGGCTTTTACAAGTTCATTTTTACCGTTTACCTTTGGAGTAAAAAGTAAGAGCTTTTGGTAAAAAAATTCCCATGGAGATTGCGCAAAATCCGACCGCTGGAATCAAGAACCGTCTTCTCCAGGTAATCCACAATGTCCCTGAATTGCATTTCATCCATTTGAAATTTCGTTTTAGGGTTTAAATTTCGATTTTTGGAGGAAAATTAGGGCAAAAAATTGCCCGCAGTGGTTGCGCAGGGGCGCCATGTGGCTCCTGCTCACCCTGACTTTTTCGTGCACATAGAAAATTCGGGGTGCCGCACCTCACCTTAAGGAGAAGTGCGCACCTACGCACTGTCTCTAAAGGGATGGGTGCGAACCCCGCGGAATGCGGATTTTGAACCCTAGTTTTCCATTTTTGACCCATAGAATTTTGGAATGAAAATTCTAATCCACCTATTTTGCAATGTAGGTACACAATATGCTTGTTTGGTGGGAAAGAGAGCATGAGGACATGGATCAGGCTGCATTACTCCATCCGCCGTCATTACAGGCATTGAGAGCATGCGGGCTTTTCAAATTTTGGACCATACCTGGCATGAGGGCACAGGTAGACTTTTGACAATGGTTGGTGAACAGGTGGAGCATTCAGGACCAGTGCTTCATTATTGGCAGCAACCGGCTTGAAATCAAGCCAGATGACATATACTCTTTGACTGGCTTGCCCAAGAGAGGCGAGCAATTATCTCTGTTCGGATCTAGGCCAGGTGGCCAATCTGTCGCTAGTCTCCGACTAGAGTTCTATAATAACCAGGATCCGGACAAACGGATAGATGCGAAAACCATCTCCCGCCCTGAACTGAAGGTGATTTCTTTTACTGTTACCAGACTCTACGGGAGCGCAGCATTGCATCTAGCTACAGGCTCTCAGATGCGCATGGCAGTGGACTGCTTCCGAGGCACCATTTTCAACTAGTGCGATGCTGTATTGGCCAATGTGAAGGGCCAATTGACTAGGGTGAAGACTGGGCAGCTAAAGAACTTTGGTTATGGTTATTTAGTTGTCAGCTTTGCCTTAGAGAGGGTACCGATGTTGGTTCCACAACAACTCACTGTTGAGGCTGGACTTCCCCGAGATCCTCGGGTTATGCGATGGGTTGCCGTTATGGCCTGCCATCCAGATGAGGGTACTGAGATTGTTCGATTCACCCCAGAGTATTTCTGTTGGTTAGAGAACCAGCTATTTATTATTCATGATTTTCCATACGCTGGGATGGATTATTGCGGCGATCCCGACATGACTCTTCCACCAGGAGAGCAATGGGATGATAGAGGTAAAACATTGTTTTTCAACATTTTAATTTTATATGTATGTTTTTGTATATTTAACAATCGTCCCAAAACTAATAGTAAAATTTTTAAATGCAGATGTGGGTCCACGGCGACCAGCCGCTCTCCAGCCCTATGATCGGAGACAACCAGCTGCCGTAGCACCAACCCCATAGGACCAGACAACAGAGACCTTGGCTAAGTTGGAGAGCCATCTAGAGCGCTTGACCGCAGATATTCCGGAGACCAGCATAGATGACATTCCTCTTCGGCTTCAGCGCTATGTGATTGGGGTCCCAGGACCTTTTAGGAGGTTCCTTTGTAGGGTGGCCCGAGCAGTGGTGTCTTATCGGGATCATCACCAGTGATAGGATGATTACTTTGTAGACCCATTTTTGGACTTTTGATACTATCATTTTTGCCGATCATAAGGTGTTTTTCAACTTATGATCGAGGACGATGTATAATTTGACACACTCTTATGCTTATGCTATGCTATTACTATGGTTATCTTGCAAAACGTGTTTATGAGATGTTTTTAAATTTACTGTTTGATTTAATGCAAATGTCTATTTAACATTCGAGAAACAATTGCATCTGCTAATGTATTTAAATATCCTGGAATGTGCTGATATTCTATGTAATCAAATTATCGTTCCAAGAGACGGACTCTTAAAAATAATCGTAATAATACTGGATTTCTAATGGCATAAACTCGATTAAGCTGTAATACCACGAGTTTCGAATCTAAATTAACAATCAAACTTCGAATTCCAAATGAGATGGATTCAGATAATAATTCAATCGCTACACTGTATTCTGCAATGTTGTTCGTTGTTTGACCGAGACTTACCCCGTCCATAGATACTAACTCGTCAGAGGATGAATAGATAACCCAGGATGCGGAAGAGATGTTTCGTGTACTATGACAAGCACCATCAGCGAAACCGATGTATGTTTGGAGAGGCATCGACATCTGCAATATCAAGAGTAAAATCAAGATAAGAAGGACTAATAAAAAACACTCTCTAAAGTAAAGCACGTATATTTAATCTACGAACACACCAACTTAGAAAAAACTAATCTAATGAAATCTCCACGCTATCCATTTAAGCATAATATCACTTTAGATAAAGCCCATTCCTAGATTTACCTAAAGAGACATCGTCAAAATCTTCTAGCTCATAAGCCCCTCTTGCTAGCTTCTCCTTGACAATATACGGACCATGCCACATGGGTACAAATTTCCCAGCCCCTAGCTTATCGTTTGCTTGATCATAAAGTAAAACTAGGTCAGCTTCCGAAAAATTGCGGGGTGTAACATTCCGATCATACTGAGCTTTGATCCGTTTGGCATGAGTTTCGACAGTTAATGCAGCATTGCGTCGATTCTCATCTAATTGAGCTAAGTATAATAAACGTTTTTCCTCTCTGGAAGTGGCTGGTAATAATTGCACTGCAATTTGTAATGATGGGATTTCTCGTTCAATGGGCAATACTGCCTCTAAACCATAAACCAGTTGAAAGAGAGTAAAACCTGTTGATGTTTTGACTGAGGTTCAGTACGCCCAAAGTGCTGAAAATAACATGTTGTGCCAATTCGACCGATGAATCCCAATGATTCGTCGGATCATGGTGACTAGAATTTTTTTTACTGCTTCAACCAGACCATTTGCCTGTGGGTAATATGGAGTGGAACTATCGTAACGTAGGCCAAGCTGATTTGTAAGTTCGGTCATCATGATGTTTTGAAAATGACTCCCATGGTTAGTGATAATCGCTTGGGGAACACCAAACCTAGCAATTATATGATTGAAAACGAAAATCGCAGCAGTTTTGCCATCTGCCGAAAATGTAGGCATCGCCTCGGCCCACTTGGTAAAATAATCTACCGCAAGGATGATATACGCATGCCCCTCAGTCGAGTCAGGGTTACATGTAATAAAATCGATACCCCATTTTGCGAATGGACCAACGGCAATAATAGGGTGGAGAGGAGCAGGAGGAGCGCGCATCTTATGATAAAAAATTTGGCATTTGTGGCATTTCTGGACGGCAGTAATACAATCTTTGAATAAGGACGGCCAAAAATATCCAGCGCACAAAATCTTTTGGGTTGTGGCATACCCAGACATATGACCGCTACACGCTCCAGAGTGGCAGTCATTAAGAACCTTCTCATCCTCTTCATGAGTAAGGCAACGACGGAAAACAGAATCCACCCCACGACGATAAAGCGTATCTCCTATAATAGTGTAAGGTTGGGATTGGAATCGTATTTTCCGGCGTTGAGATCGAGATGTATCAGGCTGAAAAGATTGGGCTTGGAGATAGACAATGATATCTCCGTACCATGGATCAACGGTGCTGATAAGGAACAAGGATCCATCCGTAATGGATTCTTCTGCCATATGTTCGGTATCGGCATGAGGGAAGTCACACATTAATTCCGCAAAAACCAAAGACTTCTTTGACTTAGCCATCTCAAATTCCAAGTCAAATTCCTGCAGGATGACAATCCATTTGGAATACTTGCCCCCCAGCAATTGTTTAGTCAAAATGTATTGCATAGGGTTACAGTCAGAAATGATAGTGGTTTTGCGTAACAAAATGTAGTGACGAAAGCGTTGAACAGCTTGGACTGCAGCTAAGGCCAGTTTCTCCACATGTGAATATTTTAACTCAGTGGGAGTTAGGGTCCGACTAAGATAATAGATCACATGTTCACTTTCGAATTCATCTTGTTGAACTAAAACCATCCCAATAGTGGAATGGGAAACGACGAGGTACAAGAAGTAATCCTGGTTGTAGTTGGGAGGATGCAATAATGGCGCATGGGTCAACTCATGTTTTAGAGCATCAAAAGATTTATCAGCGATCTCATCCCAAAAGAACGGAGTGTTTTGCTTCAACAACCGGGTAAAACCTTTTGTAATCTTGGCGTAGTTAGGAATGAAATGACGTAAAAAGTTTGCTTTCCCTTGCAAACTCTAGAGTAGGTGAAGAGTTGAAGGAGGTGGTAACTTGACGATGGCTTCGACCTTCGAAGGATTGACGCGAATGCCGGCTTTCAATACAACAAATCCCAGTAACCGACCCGTTTCGATACAGAAAACACACTTGTGTGGATTTAGCCTAATCCGATAATGCCTAAACCTCATGAAAATGGCTCGTAAGTGAGTGAGATGGTCAGCCCTTCCTAATGAATGAGCTGGTAAATCATCGAGATAGGGCTACACAATGTGCTTGATGTCATGAAATGCATAAGGCATGGCCCTTTGAAAAGTTGCCTCGACGTTCTTCAGTCCAAAAGGTAATTTGCAATAAGAAAATGTCCCCCATGGCCAGATGAATGCCATTTTTGGTTGATCTATAGGTAGAATGTTAATTTCATTGTAACCGGAAAAGTCATCCATAAAGGAGAAAATTTCACTACCGGCACAATCATCGATAATTTGATCGATATAGGACATGGGATAATTGTCCTTGGGACAAGCACAATTAATATCCCTATAGTCGATGCATATTCTTATTGTCCCTTGTTTTTTATTAACTGGAACAATATTCGATACCCAATCCGTTAAAGGAATTGGAGAAATGAAACCTGCTTTAAGTAATTTCTCAACTTCGGTTTTGATGGCAACAGCTTTTCGTGGGTTTATTTGATGCAACCGTTGCCGGACGAGTTTAGCATCTGGGTAGGTTTTGATCTCATGAACAATGATTGAAGGATCAATTCCTAGCATTTCCTCATAGGACTAGGAAAACACGTCATGGAATTCTTGAAATAGGGCTTTATATGTGTTGACTTCAGTGTCTGTACAAGAAGCACCTATGTGAATGTTTTCAATAATCCCAGGTTTGACTGAAATGTCGATAGGAACTGTGCAAGAAATATTGGCTAAATTTTGTTCAGAATCAGGATGTTTCAATGGATTCTGCGGTTATTTGACATATTCAGCGGTAAAAATGGATGAAAAATCATTTTCAAAATCAATCTCGGGTAAAAACGAAGACCGATGATGAAGATCTTCCCATGGTAATGCATCAACAGACAACAGTTCCCGAATTTGTTCATTAGTGTGAACGGTTTCTGAAAAGGTTGTTGACTCTGAGATTGAGATTGAAAGTGATTTCCCATTGATCTCATTCACTAGATCAGGGTTGGTTGAATTTGAGTTGGAAAACGACTATACTGCCTGATAAGCAACTTCAAAGGGACTCAAAGGCATAGCATCGCCAAGAGAGTCCACCTCATAATCGAATGGAACGATTCAAGGATCGTCAAGAACAATGGATTCTGATGAAATCATATGAATGGTTGCGAAAGGAGACTATACGTTGGGAGGAGGAAATGAAAAAGTTCCGAGTAAACTCAAATCTTTAACTAATCCTACTCCAACATCCTTATAAGGGATAGCAGTTTTTCCAACATGTTGAATACTCTCAGCAGAGGATGGGTCGGACGAGAAATAAGTTAACTGATCTATTATTATGATCTTTCCATTATGTGGGAACTTAATAAGCCGAAAGACCGATGAAACAACAACAGTCATGGCGTAAGACCAGCTATGACCCAAAAGAAGGTTGTAATCTAGAGGGGCATCAACCACCTCCACATCTAGATTAACGGTTTTTCCTTCAACCCCTATAGGAAAGTCCTGTAGAATTCCATAAGGATGAAACCCTCATCCATCAAAGGCCTTTAGAATTGTCGGGGATTGATTAAGTGTAGGAGAACCAAGGGTTTTCCAACACTGTATCGACATAATACACGTAGAAGCTCCCTCATCAATTACAGTCCTAAAACAATGTTTGTTTTTTACTAACACCAGAATCTGGAAAGCCATTTGATGTGGAAGACGAGGTGTACTATTTTCTAAATCGAAGACTATGAGGTTTGAGTCCTGAAGATCAATAGCTCCTATAGCTGACAGTAGCATTTTACGCTGTGCTAGACAAGATAGCAGCACTTCCAAAGCCGACATTGCTGAAGATGAAACAGCTAAATCTTCAACAATGTTATAGTTTTGAGTAGCTCTCGCATGTGGATTGAAAGTTGACTTTCGAAGTATACCCTTAGCGGGCGGTTTTATTACTAAGTCGGGATTTGGTTTCTCGATCTGAAGTGGATCGGAACCAGTCGAAGCTGAGGTTGATGGATTGGAATTAGAAGATTCAGCTTCCTTTCCACCAAAGGACTTTTACTCCCATAATCTTGCGATTGTGTCGCAATCCTTACATGTGACATCATCATTATGGGCTCTTCTGAGGCACTAGAGGAAGAACCTATCATTTTACTGTCTTGATTTGGAAAAGGATCCTTCAAAACAGTGGGTGTTTGTGAACCTTTGACGATTTTCGCAACCTCGGCACGATGGGGACAATCCCTTGTAAAGTGCTCCTCATCGCAGATGAGACAAGGATATCGAGGTTTTCATTTCTCGTCAGTAGATTTAGGTTTATCGGATTTCTCCTTTGAGTTATGCTTGTTCTTCTTCTTACCTTTCTTCTTGCCGTTAGATTTTGATTTGGTCGTGGATGATTCTACGACATGAACATCCGCAGAAATTTAAGGTGAAGACTCTCCCTTAGGGGAATCTGGTAAAGTTATTATAGGAGAAGAATTCTTGGATGATTTATTCTTACTTTTGGTATTAATAGTACCAATCATACCGTCAGCGGCATGAGACCCTGAGTGAGGTGCAGCTATTTGATTTTGTTTCGGAAGGTCAGGGATTTTCTCATGCAACGTACCTGACTGCGTGTAAACTAAGTCAAGGTACTGAGCTTGAGCAATTACTTTCTCTTCTGTAACTACCCCTGCCTTAGCTACATCTTCAATTATTTTGGGTAACAATGATTTCACAAACCATTCTACCAAAATTTGGTCCGGGATAAAAACTTTCACTAAACGACGTCGACGTCGCCATTCATGAATATGATATGAAATATAAGTGGACGTCAACTGCTTTAACGAAGTTAATAATTCCGTGCCATTGTCATATCAGACTGGCAGCTGAAAATGAGTAAGGAAGGAAGTGGCTAACTGACTAAAAATATAAAAAGAGCCTCGTGGTAACTCAATGTACCACTTGGCTGCAACGGCAATCAAAGTGCGTTGAAAAAGACGAAGACGAATGGAATCATCTATAATGGAATTCGATGCACACCAGAGATGGTAAGTCATCACATGATTAGACGGATCTTCTCCTGGCTTCCCCTCAAACTTTGGTATGTCACTGGGCAACTTATTCGGCATTGGCGGCCAAAATGGAAGATAATTGATGGGATTGTTCGTAAGGCACGACAAGTCAGGCAAATCCAAAGTTGCTATAAATGGTAACTGATGGTTCGGGTCCCGAAAAATTGGGGTCATAAGACCAGCCCCAGGAGGAGGATATCCAAGATAGCTTGGTATCGGATTCGTATTTGGGATATTATATCCTCCTGGAAATCCAGGATTAACAAGGCCATACTGGGGTTGTTGAGCTTGTTGATATGCATACCCAGGGTATGGTTGATACTGATATGCTGGGTTCTGCACACCTGGCCCGTATTGGTACTGCCCCTGGTACGGTTGATAAGTAAATTGTGGTTGACTTGTAACAACTGTACTAGGCCCAGTTTGTCCTACAGGCATGGAAACCAGAGTCTGGATTGTAGGTCCAGACTGGGGTAAAGAGGCCTGAGGAGGTGATACAGGAGCAGTAGAAACTGGAGCCGCTGATACTCCAGAAATGGGTGGAGTGGATTGAACAGAAGTCACAGCAGTTGCAGCAGACGTTTGGGACGAAGTTCATGGTGAACTAGGCCCAGACTGTTGAACTGCCCCAGGTGTAGCAGTTTGAGTAGTAGGCTGGACAGGTTGCTGGGATGAACCATAAACAAAAGACTGTCCAGATTGAGATGACAACTGTACACTGGGTTGCGGAGTCTGTTGGTCCCACACCACGTTCATTCTGGGGTATGGACCCATAACAGGTTGAACATATTGAGGACCAAAACCAAGTTGAGTGTAAGACTGATAATTATATGGTACATTTCCTGGTCCTTGAACAAATGATTGACCTGAAGGTGGTCGAAAACCTTGAGGTTGATATTGACCCTGAGGTTGGTACTGACCTTGGGGTTGGTACTGACCTTGCGGTTGGTACTGACCTTGGGGTTGGTATTGACCTTCAGGCTGGTATTGACCTTGAGGTGTATATTGATACTGGGGTTGACCTTGAGGAACATATTGGTACTAGGGTTGACCTTGAGGAAAATACTGTCCCATAGGAATGTACTGTCCTTGAGGTTGCTCCCCAGGCGGTAATGGACTGCCTTGGGGTTGCCCCCCAGGCGGTATTGGACTGCCTTGGGGTTGCACCCCAGGCGGTATTGGAGTACCTTGCGGCTGCCCCCAAGACAGTATCGAACTACCTTGAGGTTGGGGATTAGGAGTAGTACCAGACATCTTAAGAATCTCTTCAACACTTAACAGTTTAGTTCCATTGTGACCAGGAGATACGACATAATCGATGGGTCGAGGAGAAGCTCCTGAAAACGTACCAAATACAGACTGATACCCAGGAGGAACAGAAGGACCACCATGTAAAAAAGCTTCTAGGGTCTGAGTAAACAAGGATGACTGTCTCGACATATTCAAGGGAGGATAATAACCTCTGGGTGTTGGATGAAAAGGAAATCGAGGTGGTGAAGATGCGAGACCTGGATTTTCTAAGAAATTGGTCAATGAAATATACCAAGTGTCACCTCTAATGGGACAGAAGAAAATAGATTCACGCTTCCTAAGTTCAATAGTCGGTTGATTTTCAGGGATGCTTATACCTTCATCCGGACTTGAGCTTACAATTTATTCAATGGAAATGAGTCCAGAAGGAAGATTCTTGGTAATAATATTTTCTACTCTGGGTGAACTAGGACCACTAGAAACAGGAGAAGCAAATCCTAAAGTTGGAGTGACAGCAATTTCAGTTTCAGGTTCAGAGATTTCAGGTTCTTCGGCTACCGAGCTAGTAGGAGTGATACTACCAGTAACCTCAGAAAATGAAATCGGTTCAGAAA
Source organism: Pinus taeda (assembly GCA_000404065.3). NCBI lineage: Eukaryota > Viridiplantae > Streptophyta > Pinopsida > Pinales > Pinaceae > Pinus > Pinus taeda. The sequence continues at coordinate 9,811 of APFE030507001.1, forward strand.
TATGTTCTGTTGCTTACACTAGATAATCAGGATGTACAATCAACGAAGACTCTCCAGCCTCTGGTGACCCAACCCTACTTTCACTAGGTGTGACAAGGGCTCACAGCCCTTCTAGTTGACTTGGTGTAAATTCGGGAGACTGCCCCCGAAGTCAACGGGATTGTCTTGGTAATTCATCCACGATTAATCTAATTACTTCACACGAAAACAAAGAAAAATCTCAAGAAAAACACCTAAAGTCTCTAAAGAACCAAACAATTTGAAGCACACTTCTAACAAATCTAGGAGACCAAACCACACACAAATAGTATCTTTTTGGATCGAAAACACTAGTTGGCGATGAAATCCAACGTTGCAGAGTTCAATACAGAAATGGCGGTTGAAACAGTTACCCCGACAACCTACTTAATGAAACAGACTGGCACAAGTTTCTCCACTATAACCGTCTCGAGTGAAGATAACCCCCCAGAGAGTCTAAGTGAGTCTAGTCGACGTTTACTCCAGGTACAGTGGGATCTTCCCTCCACCGTCACCTAGGAAAGAATCCTAAAGATTATGGTTACTAAGGTCACCAACAGAAACAAATATACCTGGGGGAACAGTCTACGATCCGATACGCAAGCAAGGGCAGAGTAACAAGCTCAATCCCCTTGAAGGCTCCTTGACATAATCCAAGGTTTACCAACAAGTGACCCCAGGCTCCTCGACAATGGTTAATCCGAGGTTTACTGATTTTTATAGTGTGAATATCTTCTATCGTTCCCAATGAGGAAGGATTGATTCCCACACTGGTTCAGATATGATCTCGAGCTTCTCCTAAGAGGAGCTTTCCCAGAGCATAGATGTAACAATTTGATTTTCTTCCTACCGCAAGATCGACTACTTGTTTGTTTAAACTACCTTGGAGAGTTAATTACTCCCTGCTCCAAGATACTAGCCTAAGCTATGTTGGTGAAAAGAGTCCTAGAAAATAAAATGATTGCTAGATTGATTTTAATTAAGCGTTAATTTTATTGTTTGTTTTTTAAGTCAATGGGTGCAGAGATGAAACTTTATGGTATGAAGACTCGACTCCAAAACACTAAAAATGCACCTAAGATGATAACAATTATTTTTCCTTTTCGATGAATATCTAGCTAAGGAAGAGTCAAAAATGCAATGCTTTGCAAATCAAATATTTCTCTTAACTTACAACTGAAAGGAAACTTTTTGTCTTTTCCAAAGAACTTTTAAAATGAGACTACTAATGACACTCATAGAAAATCCATTTTCTTTTCAACAATCAACAACTACAAGAATAAGCAATTCCCTTAAGAGAACTTTTAAGATTTCTAGAAAAACTCTAAAAAACTATTGAAAACAAATTTTCAACAAGCTTGTATAATTTCTACAAAAAACTCAAAACTATGATCTAATCTTGAGATCTAAATAAAAAAATGGATTGAAAAGACACTTGAAATGTTTTTGAGGATGTTCAACGTAGTGTTTCAGCTAACTAAGGATCAATTTTTTTAGCTCAACAAACTAATCAAAAACATCCAATTATATTTTAATAGAAAAATGAAATTCAGAACTTTTAATCAAGTTCAATCAAAGTTTTGCAAAAGAGACAAATGGGATCTAAATATCTTCACGGAAAGATTTCATAAGCTATTCAAACTCAGCAAGAAGACCAGAGAGACCAGGGTGATCTAAGGCTGTAAGGCTTCGGATCTCTAAGCTACTACAAAGACCAAGCAAAAACCAATCCAATCAGACAAAACTTCTTAGAAAATCACTCCAAACAATAATTCCAATGAAAACTAACTCAAAAGGAACTTTTGTCAAGACAAATGCAGGTCTGGGCATATACTAACATCTATGGATAAAAACTAAACCTAACTGGGTAGATGGATCTTAGGTTTTTCAAATTTTTGACAGGGGTTCGCAGGCATCTAGTAAAACCGGGTGCGGTGCCGCTCTTTGTTACACTGTAACAGTGCGGATAGGTCCAGACTGTAACTGACTCAGAGGGTGCCGTCCTCTTCCAAAATCTCAAAAAATAAAAATCCAACCAGGATCTAACCAGTACCCAAACTGACACGAATCGAGGCAAAATTAGAAACAAAAACTTAAGTTTCTCAAGTCAAAGAAAAGACAAATAAAAATCCATACCAAACCAGTCCGCAGTGGAGTCGCCAATTTGTTGGCCGGATAAATTGTTCTTGCGGACAAGACCGATCTCCCTAGTATCTAATGGTATCTAGCAACAAAGAGCACAAGCAAACCTATTTTTCTCTAAAACTGCCTCAAATAAGCGTTGGACCGAGGTAGGGCCTATTACACTTCTTAGTATTCATTAATGAATTGAAACATGTTTAGAGAAAAATAGGTTTTCTTGTGCTCTTTGTTGCTAGATATAATTAGATACTAGGGAGATCGGTCTTGTCCGCAAGAACGATTTATCCAGCCAACAACAGGACTCCATTTTCAAACATGTGAAAGATTTTCATGGTCGTTTCTAAATCTCTGGAAGCACGCTGACACCTGTAGGCTGACCACGATGTGGATCCAACAGCCGCTTTCAATAAGATTGCGTAATCTCAGCGACCATGATGCTAAATCCATGGACGTTGTTTTTCACATGTCCTCTATTCACGTAGTTTTCCAGGAAAAATAGTTATGTAACCTTTGTTATAAATAACGTGTTCTAATACGCATAGTAGTTAGCTTTTCGAATGTAATTTTTGTTGTTAAGAACTCACTGTGTCGTGACATTAGTTTATTGTTGTAACTGTGTTTTGAGATATATATAAGAAGACTCTATTCTACATGCTTGCGTGAACATAATTTTGGATTGATAGCATGTTGGCTGAGGTTGTGCAGAGAGCCCTTGCACACTGAGGTTTCATTTCCATTGTTGTTGTATAGTCTTTATGCATCGTTTCTTTATCCTCACTGCATATGTTTTATAGTTATTCATTTGTGTATATATTTCTAACATTTCACTGTTGTTCATGATTTTACAAGCTTTGTATAACGCTAATCAGTGTGTGCATGTTTCAAGATAGAGTAGGTAGCCCCGGGCATTTGTATATAATTTTCATAATAACTAGTGATATGGAATTGATCCTCTGCTGATTTTGCTTTTCTTAGTTTCTTTTAATTCCAGTTCTGTTTTGTTGAGTTCAGTTTTGTTCATTTGCTTTGTTAAGTTAGTTAGAAATCAACTTGCTCATTTCATTGACAGTTACCTCCGAAAGCCATAGCAAGACTAACTGGCGAGGGATTGAAATATGAATGTTGTGATTTGATTTTAGTTTAATTTTCTACAATTAGATAATTGGATTGCTCATTTCATTAGCAGTTACCTCCGAAAGCCATAGCGAGACTAACTGGCGAGGGATCGAAATATGGATGATGTAATTTGATTTCAGTTTTACTTTCTTTGCAATCTTTAATTTCCTTGAGTGCAGTAGCTTAAATCAGTTTTCTGTATTTAGACAGTAGCAGAGATGATAGTTTCATAATCAGTAGTTCATTAATTACTTATTTTAATTAGCAGTATCTTTTCATTCTTGACAAAAGTGTTATTTTTCACTAGTATGTTCTAAGACCTTCTGAAGTGTTAAGTTTTGGGAACCCTTATAAAGGACATAATTGCCTTAAAAATTATAACCATACTTGCCTTCTTGAAACTTAGGAATAGGAATTCCATAAACAAAGATAAAAACCCCCAAAACAACATAAAAATCAAAAACGACAAAAGTAAGAAATAGGTTTTCTTGCACATATAGTGCACCACACTTCATCAGCTTATGAATACCGGATTGAAAATTAATGTAGAAATTTAGGACACACTAAATTGACCAAACAGAAGGTCATATTAATCATTGAGTTACTTGGATTAGTTTGTTTATTCCCAAATCTAGATTTTTGGAAGTCGTTTGTGGCAAATAACAATATTTTTCTGCTATTTTTTAGATCATTCTAACGAGCTTCAATTGAGTTGATTCCTCTTTCATTATATCACAAAAACATTCTAGTTAATAACAAAGATTAACCCATTGCATTTTCACTTGATTAGGCTAGGCAGTTGATAGATTTACTAGCTCACTAGTTCTCGAATTTTTAGATTTTAGACTAGTAATTTTCTATTATTTCTTTAGCATGGGTTAACATAGGTGTTTTTGGGTGATTCCACTTGGAATGGAGACCTAAGACATCCTAGTCATTAAAAAAAAAATTCCCATCCAATTTGGATTTGATTTGGTTGGTCATTCGCTGAATTATAACTCCCTATAGCAAATCTGTTGTTTCCTGTAGTAAACTATAGGAAACCTTATAGTAGCCTTCCAACATGCATATACTTGCCCAGATTTGCTCAAGAAGCTTAGTTATTTTCCCTTAGGGTTGAATCAAAACCCCTTGGCTCTAAATAAATGATTAGGGAAGACTAAAGACCACTTAGGACTTGCCTCTTTACCCATGCAAAACAATTCAGCGATTTGGGCTAATAGACCGATTTATGGATTGGATAATACAATAATGATTTTCTTGATTGCCACATCCAAAGAACTCTGTTAATGGATCTAAACTCTTTGAAATTTATGGTTGAAATTTAGTTCATTATATTTACTTTATGCAATTAGAATATGTTTCTTTCCTTGTATTTTGTTTCTTGCAATAGGTTAAGGTTTCCATTTCGAGCATTTCATTTTCTGCAATTAGTTTAGGATTTGATTTCAGTACATGCACTCCATTACATCATGATAGCAAAGGAATGACACATTGTATGCTACACATATAGTGTTGATACCTCTTAAGTTTGTATGAACCCCAGGTTGATAATTAAAATTAGTATCCTTGGGATTTGCAACATTCTTGTTGCAATACCAAACCTCATCACATACTCAAGCCTCAATCTGTTGAAAGACATTGTTCCTGCGTTGAAGAAATACCTGCACCACAAATCTGTTATTTGAATTTTCTTTGAGAGATGATAAGGAACTTGGTTTCTATGTACTTTTCAATTTCACTGATACGATGTAGAAATAACTCAAAATTTTTAGTTTCTTATGAAATAAGACTAAAATCAATAGAAACAAATTTCTTCTACTAAATCTTGTGGAAGGAAAACTTACAATAGAAACACATGAAATCATTTAATCACAATGAACAGAGTTTTTACGAGGGAACCCAATTAGGAAAAACCCCTCCTTTTTTTGTATTATATCATATGAGAACAATGATCTATTATAATGACAACTTCAATGCTTGAAGCTCCCTCTACACTGCAATATTGATCTCCTCCCAAGTCTGCTCTGACAAATAGTTAGCCAAAATAGGCCTCCTACTTCCTCCTATTTACTTGCACAATTCTTGCTCCTAAAGAATAGGAAAGCTCCTATTTCCTTGCTCAATTTGTGAGGAAATTAACTCAACTATTACATGTAAAAATTGTACACTCACTAGTATACATAATTATTACAATGTACCTTTTCTCTCCAACTTCACTAGGAAATTCGAATTGCATGCATGACTAGGGCTATTTTTAGTAAATTGACTAGTTAACTAAGAGTTGAGTTTACAACAGTTACAACTACTCAACTGAACTCATCTTGACTCTATTCTAGACTAGAGCTCAGATAGCTGACTTTCACTCCTCTTGATTGTTAGCATTATGGTTTGCATGGTTCCAACTAGCTGATTTTGGCATTGGCTCATGATGCCAGCTAGCTCATATCTCCATTAATGTCAACCCTAGTAGCCTAGATGATGTGTGGATGCCTTACTTTTAGCATGGTTGTAGCTAGTTGAGTTGGCATTGACTTTCTTATGTTGGCATTGATGTTAACCCTTGATGTCAGTCTTTGGTGATGTAGCTTGATGGTAGTATGGTATTCATGGAGGTATTTCCTTGTGTTGGCTTCTGTTGAGATGATTAGAGGAATTTGGAGGCAGTTGGATGACTTGATGTTGTTGCTGCAGGTGTTGGAGATGCTGCTACAAGTACTAGAGATGACTTGATGTTGTTGTTGCAGGTGTTGGCGATGTTGCTATAGGTACTAGAGATGTTGCTACAAGTGTTGGAGTTGTTTGGACAGTTCGTTATTGTTGCTTGAGGATCTAGAGATGTTGCTCTTGTTTGATTATAAGATACATAGGGTTTGGAGAGGATCTACAAGTGTTGGAGGATGCTTGAATAGGTTGTACAGGTGTTGGAGGTTTGTCATGGTCATGCCCTCCTAAAACTTCGTTCCAAATGGTTTCCAAAACAAATTGGAAACTTGGATTTTAGAATGTATATGCTACTTCATGAAGGAAACTAGAATACATATGCAGTTTTCCTTCACAAGAGTCGTGTATACAACTTGGAAGTGATTTTTCTTTGGATTCCTCGCCCACATCTAAATTATTTGAACTTGGTAATTCCCAGAAGCATTGAAATTAAATGGATAAGGTTGAGAATGGTTTAAAGAGGTCCTCCAATGATGTGAACACCTTAAGTGCACAAGTAGTGGTGATAGTGGATTGATTTTGTCAAATTTGCGCACTCTTGATACCAGCCCTAACGCCAATTTCACCCTTCATGTTTTATATACTTCACTTTGGAGTTGAGGATTGGTTGGTTGAGTATGAGAGTGAGTTGGAGAAGGTTACATAGAGAAGGAATACTCCAGAATCAATTGAGAGCACAAATTCTTCAGTGTATGAGTTTTAATAACAACGAATGGAGCAGATTGTTGAAGCAGTGCATCAATATTTAGATCATATTTGAGCTTTTTGTAGCATAGTTTTTGTTTGGAGGATTGGAGTAGAGATCATGTTGTTGGATGGTCATAGTTTTGATGCATGGATGTGAGCCACTATTTTCCTTGTATTGAGAGCATGTTTGTGGTGGTATTTTATTTGATTTATTGATGATGTCTTGCTGCGGAGACTTGGATTGTAGAGTTGAATTCTTGTTGACCAAAGTGTCTTAGTTCCAAGTTGAAAATAGATGAAATGAGGTCCACATGGTGTAGAGGAGCAGTGAATTCATGAGAGTGGAGTAGTGATATCGAAGCTTCAATGAAAGGAACAATTTATCCATCCAATCGGAGTTGGATAGTCTAATCAGAGTTGGGAAAGGATCGTTGATTGTGGTTGCCTTTAGCGGATGGTAGTCTATAGATACGTGTGAGAATAGAGTTTTCTGAGCTGATCAGTAGAATCGAGTCTCCTGGATGATTTGTGTTGGTCTATTGTATATGAGGTTGATTCCCCAAGATGATCAGAGTCAACTAACTATGTAAAAGATATATTTCTTGACATAATAGAGATTCAGTGCAGAGCAATAGTAGTAAGGGTGGTTTTTCTCATGGAAGGGTTTCAACGAGAAATCTTGTGTCTCATGTGTGATGATGATTTTTATGGTTGTGCTTTGATGGTTTTCTTTTAGTTCATGTTGGTTATATGTTTATGCATTCATCATTTACTTGCTTATGATCTATGTGAAGCTACTAAAAAGTATGTGATTTAGTTAAAGTTTAAATTGGTAAAAATTGTGAATAAATCACACTATTAATTCACCACCCCCCCCCCCCACGCTCATTAGTGCGAAAGGTTTTCAAACAATTGTAATCAAAAAAGTGGGGATGTTAGTTGAAAAACTTGTCCAAATTGGAGAGTAAGATATAGGTTTTGTTGGTAGATTTTTTATTTTTATTTATTTTATTATTTTATATATATATATATATAGATACATACACACACTACATACTACATACATACATACATAACTACATCATACAATAACATACATAATACATACATACATACATACATACATACATACATACATACATACAATAGCATCATAACATACATAATATACATACATACATACCATAACATACATACAATCATACATACATACATACATACATACATACATACATACAATACATACTATATATATATATTATATTATATATATAATATATATATATATTATATATTATATATATATATTACATAATGGTTTCCCTCACTGCTGCAATTACAAGGTATGGCACAAAAATGTTAAATCTCAATTATTATGTAGTGGATCTAATATCTAGAGATTAGTGTGTGAAGGCTGTGGAAGGGTTCCAATTGCAGACGAATTTTTGCAGTAGGATGCACAAGCTAGAGTCATAATCTACAAGTATCTTCACAATGATGATTTGAAGAGGCTAGTAAGTTTGAAATATGCCAAAGAAATGTGGAACAATCTAGAATCCATATTTGGAGATGGTACCAACAACAATATGGAGAATGAGAAAAAGAGTAACAAAAAGAAGAACAAGAAGAAGGGCCCGCAAAAACAAGAAGCTCAACCATAAGAGTCTCATCCTACCAGTGAAAATGATTTAGTTGATGATGAGAAGAAATCAGAAAATCTTGAACCAAAAGGTATAAACATTAATATTTTATGTTAATTTATAATTTTGATGATTTAGATTTTGATCGTGCTTAAGTGCCTAGTGAAGATGAGAGTGATATTAAGGGTCTTAGAGCTCATATTTCTATACTAACAGTTGCATGCAAGGATCAATAAAAAATGTTGCAGATTTGTGATGACAAGGAGGCCAAGCTCAAAGAAGATATTGTCAGCTTAAATATTAAATTGGCAAAATTAGAAAAATTTGAGGAAGGTATGAGGAAGTAATACCAATAAAAGGAAAATGACTGTGAAAGATTAGAAGCTGAACTGGTGTCCTTGAGAAAGAAACAAAATATGGGGAAGAACATCGTGGCCTTGGATAGTTTACTTCAGATCTAGATATCACCATTGGATAAATCTCGTCTTAGATTTCAAAAAAGTGAGACCAATTTTCATACAAGAAAAACACCAAAGAAGAACCCAAGAAGCATGTAGCAAATAATACTAGCAGCAAGAGTACCATCCAAGAAAACAAGAAGCAGAACCAATAGCAAATCAAGCAACAAAACCAACAACAATAGAAAAGAAAACCTCAAGGAGCACCTACATTTAGGAGATATTTTTCTCAAAGAGAGGATTGTGACATATTTGTAAAATTCCAAAGGAAACAAAGTCCTTCTGTTCCTTTCATGCATAAGGTATATTGTTACAACTATCACAGATTTGGGCATCTTACAACTAATTGCAGGAGTTTAACATATAGATCTAATCAATGGAGCTTGCAACAGTATCAACAAAAAGGAGATTGGCCATTAGGTATAATCATGGTTTTTATGGTTATTTCTACTCATGTAATATGTTTGGCCGTAAGGGATTTGATTGTATATCTAATCATTGGAGGAGAAGCACATTGCTTGCAAGCTATAGATCTAGCATGAGCATTAGGGGATTTGATCCTCTTGCTTCATATCTTGGCCACGTGGAGTGCTACACATGTCATAAATTTGGCCATATGGCAAGAGACTATTTGTTTCCCCATTATTCAAGGAAAAATCGGAAAAAGAAGCAAAAACAAAGAGAATTGAGCAAAAAACTAGTGAAAGAAGAAATGAAGCAGCCAAAGACCATTTGGAGAAAGAAGGAGCAACAACTCTTCAAATAATGAAGAGCATCCCCTCTTGCAGTCCATGATTATTTCTGGCATACTTATAAAGGACTACATATGTTCATGAAATGTGCATAACTTTAGGGGGAGCATATTGATCCGAGTTGACTCAACTCCTAGATTTAAGTGAGATATTTTACTCCTGTGATGTGGTTAGAATTGCATTTTATAATAGCATAAATGAACATATATGCATGCTGAAACAAATGGAAACATAATGGAAATCAACAAATCATAGACATGAGATGTTGGTAACGGAGTTCATCCAGTGTGGACTACGTCTCCAGGCTCAGTGTCAAGATGGTGTTAGCGGCTTCATTCAGTGCTAGAAATGGTGAAGATTTACATGGACTATGTCTTCTGTCATACAAGTACATGTGCCCTCTACATGAGTGGTAAAGTCTCTCCAAGATATGTTCCAATAAAGGAATTATCACTCACAACAGACCTCCTATCAGCATGACATAAACTTACATATGGTTACAATGAGTATCCCAACATCATGGCATCAAAGAAATCTCAACCAAAACACCCATGGCAACACTAAGTATCCTACCATCATGGAAAAAAATGGATCTCAATCAAAACATACATAACAATCCATGATGAATACATCTCATATGAAATAGACACAAAGATTCTGCATCATACATCAAGCAAGAATTGAAACAACATAATGCATCTCATAGAAAATGATCAAAGAAGTACATAACAACCACACTTCATATATCTCAACTCTGCTACTAGCTGAAGAATAGAATAATCAACTTTTGGATCTGAATGCACCATTGAAATCATGGAGTCGAATGGCATAGAATCGACTGTCCACGCTCTGAAATCTGACACCCTCACTCCAATCTAGAAAATGGCCAAAAAATAGAAGGCTCAACTACAAAAACTAACTACACCACAGAATTTTTGTCATCGAGAGGTGTAAAATAGACTATCCATTTTCTGAATTCTGACACCAGCAAAATTTGGGCCTGTATGAATCTTTTAGATTCCCTCACGGTTCTCCAAATATTCCCTCCTCTGGGTTAACTAGAGATTTGCAACTCAAATAAGAAAACTGATCTCACCATTGAGATCCTTGCGAAATTCTAAGAAGAATGAGTATAAAGTTGGTTGCATTCTGGATCTGGGAAATTTCAGCCTCTAAGGAATCTAGAAGATTCCCTCAAGATTCTCCTCTATTGGGAATCTGCAAATCCACTACTCAAAAGGCGAATTTGACCTCACCATTACGTTCCCTATGAAAATCTGAGAAAATTACTGTAAACTTGATTACATTACGACAAAAAAGATTTTTTACCTCCCAGAGAATCTTTAAGATTTTCTGCAAAAAAATTGTCTCAAAAAGTGTGCCATCATGGTTCCGCCTCTGTGGACTTTGTCATGGTTCCACTCCTCAGAACTATGTTATTGGTTCCTCTCACCATTCCCCGTTCCATTCTTCACCATTCTTCCCCCGTGCAAATAAGTGAGGAAGGGTTAAATATATGTTTGAGAGTGGATATTTCCAAGCAGGCACCACTAGCATGTTGGTTAAGGTGGAGGCACCAAAGGTGGGAGGTCGGCGGATCAGATCCTGACCCCTCCAAAAATATACATGGCGCATTAATTTTTAAACAACAGTTTGATTGTTCTATTAACGATTATATGATGTTTTGAGGCGCGGTTTAATGCATTGGAGTCGTTACATATTTTGGGTGCATTTTGGTTTGGCATACTGCCACATGGGGCTACCCGGTTACATATTTTGGGCACGTTTTGGTTTGGCATACTGCCACATGTGGTTGCCCGGTAGGGGCCGACCCATGTGGGCCAGGCGGGTTCAATCCCCATCAGCTCAACTATATTTAATGTATTATGTATGGTGGTTGGGTGTGAGCCGGGTCGACCGGAGCTGGCCCACCCACCTTGGTTTATTTTAAATGTTTATAATAATATACGGTTGTATGGGTTGGAGGTTCAGCAGAGTCATCGATGCCAGAGTATTTTAATAAAAAATTTAATATTATGGTTTGGGATGTGGCGGGGGTCATGACCTACCACCTCATTTATATTATTATTTTTATTTTTATAATAATAAGGTCATTTTTGGATTTTTTCTAATATAACGGAGATTAGAAAAATTAAGTATCCAACAAATTCCCCTGCTCCTCAGGAGCCAGATTCCATGTCCCTGAATTGGTCAATTTGTAGGACCATTAAACCTAACCCACATGGCAACTTTAACCAAAACTTTGACTGGCTCTTTCTACCTCATACGAGAATGGATTTGTTCACACTGTTGGAATCAGGGTGACGAGCACTTCGATCTGGTAATAGTTTGGGAGCAATATGACCAGTTTTAATTTTGACCCTTTCTGAGTCCTCTTGGACTTCAGCTTGTGTCTGGAGCCACCTGGATCAATCCTCCCCACTGAGGAGCTTTTGGTCCTCCAAAAGCATGAAAAATAATCTGTGACTTCTTTGTACCTTGTCTGCACTTACAAGTGTTTGATAAGTCACCCTTCTTTCTCCTTCACCTTTGTCCTTCGGAGCCATAAGCGATGAGCCGACATCTTCAACCTCTACAAACCTGTAGTACATTGTTTTGCAAAATAAATACTTGATTTACAAGACCAAATAATGACCCAAGCATCCCATACTTGCCATGAGTTTATATCACATACTCGGTGGTCAAGTGTACATCAAAATTTAAACAATACCCCAACTACGAAAACAAGGCCAACATATCATTGTTGCTTCAACAAGTGATGGAAAACACATCATCACTCCAACACATGATTTACAAAAATAAGGCCAAACATTATTGTTGCTTTGACAAGTGATGGAAACACAACATCACTTTCACAGTTTAAAATGCATCACAAAATAAGACTAGACATCATTGTTGCTTAGCAAGTGATGGAAAACACATCATCACTTTTACATTTTAAATTGCAACAAATGATTCACAAAAACACTACCATGACAAACTAAGATATCTAGAAACCATTTTTCACTTATCGATGTGAATGGGTCATCCCCCTATGGCGGTTTGTTTGTCGAATGACTTTTTCAATTGGTCCATGCAAGACACTTTGTCTTTAAGGCGCTACTTTGGATGGAGCCTCCAACACGTGGCTCTTTGATGGCCACCTCTATCACAATGACTACAATAGATCTTATTCCTCCATATCTGCTTTACCTTCTTATTTGCCTACTGTTGAGAGGGTATTTCATGCCTCATCCTTTTTCATGTTTCCATTCTCTTCCAACACTCGGCAAATACATGGTTATGTAAACCACGAAAAGTACATATTTTTCGATGCCATGTTTTGCGTCCATCAATAACAACACGATTATAATCGAAATGAAAATTTGAATATTGAAACTTGGTATACCTTTCCTTGTTGTCTCTAGTGTAATTATGGTGATGAGAGCTTGCCTAAGTTCTTTCTCTGCAATGGGCACTGCCATGGGATGATGGTGATGTGTTCCCATCATTCCCTTTCCTTAACGATTTCGATGATGTCTCAGAAGCATCTGACACCTTCGAGAATTCTCCTTCGGTGTATCTCAAGCTTGCAAATCGAGGTCTCTACTCGACCTCCAATGGCTGAGTTATGCCTTGGCTATTAACATGAAGTCCTTCTTCTTCCTTATACCTCATCCAGGTAAGGAGCCTCAAGTTTGTCCCTTTAATTGGTACCTCCACATTTCCAACATAAATTATACTATGTGAAGATGAAACTAAAGGGAAATCAACATCTTTTACCTCCACTGTCGAGTTGGAAAGAAATGATAAAGGTTTCTCATCATCTGTTGTTGGTGGTTCGCTGGCTCTCTTGGCGCATTCCCCAACTTCCTTCCCCACATACCCAAGTCTTGCCTGACGGGTTAATTCCTCTACTTTGATGGTGTTGACAATGCCTTGGCCATTAATGCAAAATCCTTTTCCTTTATACCTCATTCTCTTCAGCAGTTTGGAGCCAATTCTTATGGTATGA
>APFE030507006.1:0-28196 GCA_000404065.3 Pinus taeda
CGAAGACCTAAGGCTAATGTATCACCTGCCACGAGAAGAGAAGAAGTATAATGCTGCATTTTTGGAGAAGTTTCGAGAAGAAAACGAGACCGAATCTGAACCTATTCGAGGCTGGAGACAGAATCCAACAAAACACAAGCACGAGACCTCGGGTAAGTACTCAGTTGACTCCCTGTGTTCACCTTACTGTTATGCTGGAGTTATGATGTGTAGGCTATGGGGATTGCATGATTGTGCCAATATCACCATAGAAATGGTCCCCCTAATTGAGGCAGCATGCATTGGAGAAATCATGGACTGGGTGGTCATATTGTCCGACAAGTTAGCTAAAGCCATTCTTGACTTCAGGTCTGACTATCGTGTCACAGAAAGGGTTATTCCGCCATTTTACTATAGTGCATATATTATGGATGTGTTGTGTTTTTATTCTGAATTTCCTATACTGGGATGGAGGTGGATGTCACAAGACCCCACACCCATTCACATATATCATCGAAAACTTTGGAAGACTAGTTATAAGCACCACCTATACCAAATCTGCAACGGTTTTATGTTACCGATTCATTATTTAATTTTTAATAAGCCTGCCCCTAAAATATACGAGCAAGCAGCTGTAGATTTGACTGCAGTAGTGAGTTGGTTTGGGGAGGAGAAATTCACTTATATCAGAGTTTTTGGCAGTCAGGCTAAACCACATGTGCTACCACTCTACATCCCTGATAAGTTACTTGCCAGGGAGGTAGCCTATCAAATCAGCGCCGAAGGGGTTACCCAAACCCTGAAAAGAGCTAAAAAACATGTTTGGCCTTCTTTTCCATTGCGAATTGGAATGTATACCCTGCATGACATCAAGCATGCAGAGAAGGAAGCCGGGAAAATGAATTTTCTCACCCTGGCCACTCTGCCTAGGAGGCAGTATGATCCGAAAAAGATCGCTTACAATGCGCTCGACCAGGCCAAATTGGCCAAGGTCAAGCACAAAGAAGACAAATTCGAAGACTTTTTTGCATCAGCCGAATCACTGTATCAAGTCAAGTTGCTTGCCCGAAATGTTTATAATGATGAAGGACTAGTTGAGTTTAACAAAATCAGAGAACAGAGGTTGCAAACTCTGCCTCTCAACCTGTTAGCAACTGTACCGATAGCAACCAGGTCAAGAGAGTCTGAATAGTGACATAATACACCACCTCCTAGTACATCAAAACAGCAGGAGTATATGCATAGTCAAAGGCAGGAGGCAACTCAGGAAAATGCACAGCAACAAGAGGAAACCCAAGCAAAGATCCAAGAGTAGAGCAGCTCTAAAGGTAACCATGATCCATTAGTTGATCCGAATTTGCTCCAGCAATGGAATCAATTCAGTACAATCATCAATAACTTAGAGTGCTCAAAAGATGATGAGGTTTCAAAGGAAGGCGATACACAGGAGGCGACATCAAAACCGGTTTCAGGTGAAACCAGCAGCCTACCCAAAACAAAAGAACTAGAGATAATTTCTAAAGATCCTATGGGGGAGATCGTTTTGAAAATTGAAGAAATCCCCCCTTTAGATATATTTTACAGCCCCAAGCATAAAGCCGTCGTAAAGCGATAGAGGAAAAGGAGAAGAACTAATCAATCTTCCCCATTCCCTGAATCAACAGTAATGGGCAATGTTGTATGGAAAGAGAAATTCAACCCCTCCGATGACTTAACCAAGCTATCACAGTTTGCTGGAGCATATTCGGCGGCGACTATTGATAAAGCAACGGAGGTGAGTAATTTGTTGAAAGTAAAGGATCAGGATATCTCTTCACTACAGGAGAGACTATTAGAAGTACAGCAGAGGGCAGAGCATGCCGAGAAAGAATTGCTAGTACAACAACAAAACAATAACCAGCTAGTCAAGCAATTACAAGAGCAAAAACAGAGGATAGATGAAGGCGCAGTACAAAGGCAGAAGGAGCTATCAGTGGCACTGGATCAGTTAAGAATATTGACTGAGGGAGCAATAAAAGCAAAAGATGAACAAATCACTCAATTGACCACTCAAATTGAGCAAACGAAAAATCTCCCTAAGATAGATGAGTTTAAAGCAGAAGCGCTCCAGCTAAATAAGGGATTAATTAATTAGGTTAAGTTGTTATGTCAACATCTCATACGAGCAGAACCATCGTGCGAATTGTCAGCATCTATAAGCGAAAAGGTAGACAAAGCAAGCGCTAACTTGGATCAGGCAGAAGAAACATTGACAAACTTTATAGAATGGCAGGATTCAGATGTAGGTTGGGCAGCTAGTCTACCAAGAATTCTAGAATCACATAAAGAAATATTGTTCACAGAATGGCAATCACAACTGATGAAAGCAGAAAGAGCGACTTCCATATGCAGGACAATCAGTGGAAATTTAATTGAATTAGTAAATAATATGTTGTATTTATCTAACACAATTTCCCAATGCACTCCAGGTCAATTAACAACAACAAATATATTGGAGCATTCATGCTATCCGGACTTGAAGAAAAGCACAAGATTGATCGCTGGAGTCAACAGTGTGACATGGGATGCATATTAGTTCTTTTTAATCAAACCATACAGCCAAAGAGCTGTCTTGAAGTGCCTAACTGATGCTGTCGGTTATATTATACCCGACATCCAGGATGCCACCTTCACCGCCCAATTCAGTTTATGCCTCAACAAACCGCCAGAAGTAGAACCAATGCTTGCGATAAGCTAGCTAAGGTTTAAGGGCAAGCAACCTGAGGCATGACTCATTTCGCCAACTACTAGATCGCCCCTGAGAAGTAGACCAGATTTACTGATACCAATTTAGTAGGATTTTGTTTCATAGATATTTCTAGTTTAGTAGTATTTAAAGACCCTTTCATGCATTTAGAAAGGGTCGTAAAAGTTTTGTATATGACTTAAACCCTGAAGTTGCACTATTGTACTTCAGGGATATTCTTTTATGAAACTTGACCAATTATTCCGAATTTGATAAGGAAACTTTTTATGCAAATGTGCACTATTGTCATTGTTTGAAAGCATTTCTGTGTTGAAGAAGGAATTCTGAATAGCGATTGATATTTCAGATCGATCTACAGCTCACATGGTACTATTATCTGCGTCTGTATTCTTTTTTGTTATATGAATTGTTATTGAAATCACTCTTGCTATTATCGCTTATATATATGTGTGTTTTTCACAACATTCCTTATGCATTCCACTATTGGTTGTTTATCGCATGCTCTCCTTTCAGACGTATATATGTATCGATGATATCAACAGTGAATGTAGTAATCTGTACGCATCGCTTCATTGTGACTATTCATGTGAAGCAATCTTTGAATGATTGAACATCTTGTATTTATTTTACAGAGTCATCTATATGCCTGATAAATGGATAAATATTATTTAACGCTACATTCTGAATGAATAAGTTGTTCACGGGATTAGTATTAGTTTCCCTATTTTGTCAATAGAATAATTAATTCGCCTATCAGTTAATCAATTTATTCATCACCCATTCATCCCTTTTATTTTCATTATCGGGAAACTGGTCCCGTTATCTCTAGTCGGAGCCACCATCCCAAACAGAAAAGGAGCTGTACCAAGGTCCAGGCCGGGTGGTTATCCCCGATGTTGTGGCAACGATTTCCGAGGCCTCAACATTTCTGGCACTAGAAGGAGGGCCTACGCTATGAATGGCGAGTAAGCCAACACCTACAAACCATTCAAAGAGAAACTCACCCTCCACCTCTCCTCGAATATCTCATTCGCATTCTGAATCTCCAGTATCCAGACGAGATGAAGAGGAATCAACCACTACTGCTCAATTACATCATACTTCAAAACACTTAAGTCTGGAATCCCCTGAAGTCCAATCCATCATCCAAAAACTTCAAGGCTTCTCAATATCCCCTCCTAGATCTGAAGTATCACAAGGCAGTCACACTTCGCAATTTCACTTACCCCCTCATCTTACCAGACTCCAAAGTGAAAAGCTAGGTATTGAGCCACCTGAATTTCCTTTACCTGAAAGGAAAAGGATCAAAAAGACAACTGAAGGTTCTGGTAGCAATACCCTTTCTCCATCATCTTCTATTTCATCATCACCTGTGTGAAGTCATACACCCACATCACCACTTCATATAGTTGTTCATCAAGGGACTTCATCTCAAACATCACAATCTTTTCAGTCAATACTTCCGCCTCCACCTCAAACACCTGGAACACCACAAGCGAACATCGGTAATCCTAAAATGGCTCAAAGACCATGGAGAAGTCCTGGTGCGGTTACTATGCCTGCACCTTTACATCCATTACCCGATTACCCCGAAAAATGGATACCCAAATTCAATCCAGATGCTGGAAATTCTGCAGAAGAACATATTAATAATTTTATGCTGTCAGTCAATCTAAAGGGAGTCACTGAAGAAGATGTGGTAGTAAGATTGTTTCCCTATTCACTACAAGGATCTGCAGGGTCTTGGTATTTTTCCTTACCCTCCGGATCCATCACGAGTTGGAATATCTTCCAAGAACAGTTTCTCACCAAATACGGTGATGACAGATCCTTAGCTACACTTGTCCATGATCTTTCAAACTTAAGGATCGAATCAAGAGAACCCATCAAGGAGTTCAACTCCAGATTTAACAAACTCTTGAATAAGATCCCCACTGATGATAAACCGAGTGAACAAGTTAGAAGCGAGTGGTATATCACTGCTTTGCCTTCAAACATTGCTATATTCGTTGATAGGGCCAAACAGCCCACATTAGCCAAGAATATGAAGGAAGCACTCGCAGTAGAAAAAAGTGTTATCGCCTTAGAAAAGAAAACTGCCTTGGAAGAAAGAAAATCTAAAAAAGTGTCCTTTAAAGACGACTCTAAGAAAAATCCATACGACATGGAGGGCCTTCAAAAAGTCCTTAAAACGATGTCAAACAAAATGGTTGAAATCAAGAAACAAGTATCACAATCCTCAATGAAGAAACCATATAGGAATTTCAAGAAACCCGAATCCAAACCCCCTAATGTTATATCGTATGTAGATTCGGATCCTGAGGAACAAGAAGAGGAAGAAACAGTTATGCCATCTGAAGGAGAAGAAGAGGAAGTAGTTGAATTTCACGGAATGTGGGACTTTATACTCCCTAATTCCGATAGTGATGCCGAACAAGAAGCCTTTCCTGTCACTACAAGGAGTAAAGGTGCTCCCGAAACTGTTCAAGCTAATCCTAAGAAAAGGAGTGCCAGAACCAATACTGTAAAGGAAAAGGTACCCATTAGAAAACCAGCCACAATAGTATTGAATAATCAGCCATCATCTTCTACTACACCTTCACCATCTAAGACTTTAGTAATTTCTGATTCGATGGATTACAACATTATCGATGACATGAAGAAAACTAAGGCAAACATTACCATGTTTGAACTTAGTAATTTCTGATTCGATGGATTACAACATTATCGATGACATGAAGAAAACTAAGGCAAACATTACCATGTTTGAACTTAGTAAATTAAAACATCAGCAGAAATTACTACTCAAAGAATTTAACGCTATTCCTTCTTCCCCTCTTCCCACCACTAAAGCTGCAAGTGACTCAGGACAACCCCCTGCTGGTAGAGTTGAGGCAACCGACACAATTCTGATTGGAGATAGATCAAACTACCATACCCCTCCTTTCCTCATGACTTATGAAACTTATAATCGAAATTTGCACAACTCCTTAATTGATTCTGGAGCATCTTCCAATATAATGCCTGCTTCAGTTTGTTCCAAACTATATATAGATCCCCAGAAGTCTTCTATTCACATCGTGCAATTAGATAGAACTAAAGTTCAAGTCCTACGAGAAATAAACTCTGTAAAAATCAGGCTATCGGCAGATCCAAGAATTGTCCAAAGGATCGATATTCTAATCGCCGATATACTTGAATTTTATGGATTGATTTTAAGCAAGGATTGGTCAGAAAAACTTGATGGGTATATCTCTACCGATTGGTCACATATGTGGCTTCCCTATAAGGGCAAGCCCAATCAAATAAAGATTGATCGAGAGAAACATATGACCCATACTATTACAGAATTTGAACAGGAAAACCAGCCAGTCGCGTTCAACAATAATATCCTAGGAAACTATTCTTCTGAGTCATTTTTCGGCAATTATGTTGCCCAACAATCCCCTTTCTCAGTTGACAATTTCGCATCACAAATCGAAAATTTTTCATAGACCGACAGGTCTAAATGCGTTAATGTTACTGAGAATGTTGTAACAAAAACTGTAGATAATTCATTATTTTGGTCTTTATATTTTGATGATTCTAAGTGCACCGAAGGATCAGGAGTAGGATACATTCTAGTCAGCCCACTAGGAGAAAAAACAATGTTGTCCTGTAGATTAGAATTTGAATGCACTAATAACACAGCTGAGTACGAAGCGCTTGTCCAAGGACTATATAAAGCAATCAGCCTCAAAGTTCAGCACTTAAAAGTCTTTGGCGACTCCGAAATAATTGTTAAGTAGGTAAGAAATACAATTCACTGTCTTTCAAGCCATCTTAAGCATTATCAATCGCTCGTACAAGAACTTACCTCCCATTTCCAAACATTCAATATATCTTCCATACCCAGGGAACAGAACTCCGCAGCTGATTTACTGGCCAATGTCACTTCCAAGCTGCTCCCTTCAGAGGACTATAGTCCCGATAGGTTTTTCAGTAGAATTACTTTTTAGGCCATCCATTCCAGATAATGTAACCAATTGGAGAGTGTTTAACCATGATGAAGACATCTTACAATTTCTCACCTCTGAAAAATCCTATGACAATCAAATAATTGAGGAAGATGAGCATGATACTCAAATGCAAGGTAAACATGAAGAAAATTCAATCCCTAAGCGTGTAGTAAAGCTTGAATACCTTTACGATATTAAAGACAGGTTCAAACCTGTATCTAATGCAAAACTTCAGAGCTCTACCTTAAGGTTTGAATTAATAAACCTTGGCACTGAACAAAATCCTCAAAATATTAACTTAGGATTGGGACTTCCTATAGAGGAAAAGGGAGCATTTATTAGTCTGTTACAAAAAAATAAACATGTGTTAGCTTGGAGATATGATGATCTAAAAACTTATGACACATCTATCATTCATCACACTATTCCAATGCTTCCCGAGCAAAAACCAATTCAACAAAAATTGAGAAAAATACACCCAAACTTAGAGAGTCAGATAAAATCCGAACTCAACAAACTCTTAAAAGCTAAGATTATTTTTCCCGTACAACACTCGAATTGGGTCTCCAATATGGTACCAGTCAGAAAAAAGAATGGCGACATAAGAATTTGTATTGATTTCAGGAATTTAAATAAGGGAAGTATAAAAGATAATTTCCCATTACCCACTATGGAGCAGATACTCCAATCAGTGGCCAGTTCAGAATTAATGTCCTTCTTGGACGGATTTTCAGGGTATAATCAAATTCTGGTTCACCCTGATGACCAACTCAAGACCACCTTTAGAACAAAGTGGGGAACATATGCTTATCAGAAGATGCCTTTCAGACTAATTAATGTAGGAGCCACTTTCCAGAGGGTGATGGATATCGCTTTCAAAGGGTTAATTAATAGAACAGTAGTTGACTATTTAGATGACATTACTGTATTTTGAAGAGAAAGATCCAATCACTTGCAAGATTTGAACCAAATCTTCCAACACTGTAAAAAATACGGTATTTCTCTAAACCCTAAGAAATCTTTTTTCGCTCTTGATCAAGGTAAGCTCCTAGGCTTTATTGTATCTAAATATGGCATCTATATCGACCCAGACATGATTAATGAAATTTTTGAAATCCCTTTTCCTCATAATAAAAAATCCATGCAGTCATTCTTAGGCCAAATTAATTTTGTAAAAAGATTTATTCGATTTTTCTCAAATTATTTTACCACTTCAAAATATGATTAATAAAGATTCAGTATTCAAATGGGGAGTACCAGAGAAGGAAGCATTTGAACTAATTAAGAAATCAATAATCAATTCCCCAGCTCTAAATACTCCAAATTTTTCTAATCATTTTACATTATACACCATCGCATCTGATTCTTCTTTTGCCGCAGTACTTACGCAGATCAACGATCACAATTTGGAAGCACCGATTTCATTCTATAGCTCAAATCTTCAAGGTGAAGAATTGAACTATTCTGAAGTTCAAAAACAAGCCTTTGCTGTGTATAAAGCGGTTAAACATTATAGACCATTCCTGCTGAAAGCCCATACAAAGGTTATAGTCCCCTTCTCCTCAGTTAGACAACTGTTAATCCAGAGAGAACTGGGAGAAAAAAGGGCAAATTGGGTAACAACGCTTTAGGAATACGACATAGAAATAAAACCAGCAAAGATTGTTAGAGGTCAAGGTTTTTGCAGGTTATTGGCAGGCGCATCCAACATTCCAGAATCAAGAGATACAGATCAACCTGAAATCAACAATCAGGTAAGTGCCACCAATTTTGAATCACAGTATGCTGATTTAATATTTTTCCTAAAAAATGGATATGCACCTCCCAACTTGTCCTACAAAAACAAAAGGGCCATAAGATTGAAAGCAAAGAATTTTACCATTATTGATGATGTTCTGTTTAAACAAAATTATGATTCTGTTTTACTAAGATGCCTTGAGAAACAGGAAGCACAAAAAGTCTTGCAAGAATTGCACGACGGACCAGCAGGAGGCCACTTCGGAGCTAATACAACAGCTCACAAAGTCATCCATACCGGATATTACTGGCCCACTTTGTTTAGAGACGCTCATGAATATGTAAGGAAATGCCCAAGTTGTCAGACTTCGAGTGGAAGACTAAAGAAAGCAGCCTTTCCCCTACAACTGGTCAACATTGAACAACCATTTGAGCAATGGGGATTGGACATTATTGGAGAAATTACTCCTAATTCTTCCAAATAGCACAAGTATATCCTTACTGCTACCGATTACTTCACCAAGTGGGTTGAAGCAATTCAACTAAAGAAAACAAACTCTGAAGCCATTATTGAATTCATAGATCAATTCATCATTACCATGTTTGGTATCCCGAACGCTCTTGTTTTTGATAATGCTTCATACTTTTCAGGCAATGCTATGTTTGATTTCGCAATCAAAAGAGGTTTCAAACTCAAATACTCAGCTAACTATTATCCCCAGGGTAACGGTTTGGCAGAATCTACAATCAAAAGCCTTATTAAAATTATCAAGCGAACTATCGAACAGAATAACAAGACTTGGCACAAATCTTTAATATTTGCACTATGGGCTGACAGGATAACGCAAAAAGCTTCTATAGATTCTTCCCCATTTAAACTCGTCTATGGAAAAGAAGCTGTACTACCAACAAATCTGATTCTTCCTTCCCTAGCTCTAGTCCAATTTATTGAAGAAACTCCTTCTTCTTTACAACTTAGGAATGACCAAATCTTGAAATTAGAAGAAGAAAGAGAAAAAGTCAAAATTATTCATGCGAAAAATCAGCAGATCATCAAAGCATCATTCGATTCAATCTCATCTAGTTCTAAACTGTTCCAAGTTGGAGATTTAGTCCTAAAATTGGACAAAGCCCATGAAGATAAAGGCAAACACACCAAATTCCAGAAAATGTGGCTTGGACTGTTTCAGATCTGTGAAAAGATAGGCCATTCGACCTTTATGCTACAAGATTTATCAGGGTTGAGAGATTCTCTCCCTGTTAATGGCCTAGTCTTAAAGAAATTCTTCAACTGAGGAGGTAACCCCTTCTCTTTTTAGATAACATTTTTATAGTTTGTAGCAAAACTAGAAAATAAAACTGTAAGGCATTTTCTATTTGACATTTGCTGTATTTAAAGAGTTTCTCAGAAACAAGCAATGCGATATTTAATTTTAAAATAATTAGAAGTATTAAACAAAAGGAATAATTTCTAGGAAATTAGTTATAATTGCATTCTAAGATTACAATACGATCCTAGTAAAATCCTCTTGAAGTATAAATCTTGTAAATCTTTTTAGATTTTTAAAAATTGGTTATAAAAAGGTTATCAATATTAAAATAGAAACTAGTCCAAATTCAACATCTCAAACTCTACCTTGTCATCCATCCTACCTTAAGGAGGAAAATTGTCTATCCCATTTTACTTAAGTTCATGATTATTCAGGATGCAATTCCAAGAATGCTAGATATAAAAGTTGAGAGGTCTTATCACAAACCTGCTTACCATGATCATAGGAAAATAGTTTGGCCGAAATTACCAATACTTCATAACAAAACAGGGTAATGGCTTCAATTGTAAGACAAGGGGTCTCATCACGAGCTAGCTTGTTCGGTTAGATTACTACCAGTGAATGGAATTGTCAATCAACTGGCCACCACACCAGGGAAATGACTTTTTATCTTACAAAAGAACAGAAAAGGAAAATCAAAACAAATGTGAAAAAAAACATGATTTTGAATTCATTCTGTTAATCATGCTCTCAAGTGAACATGACAATAGACAATGATATGGTTAAAAGGTATCCCTGCCGAGACTATGGACGTTTGCTGGTAGCAGAGGCTCTACCTATGACAAATGAGTTAATTTTAATAGTTGGATTGGAATAGTCTCCTATTTTATCAATATCAACCAATAAGTGCCAATTTGAAAATCTGGAATGTATCTATTTTCAACAAGAGAGGAAATTAGTGAAGAAAGTTTTGTTTCCTTAAAATGCAACGATATCTAGTTATATTAGAAATTTCCCTTTTGAATAAAATTTCTATTATGAAAAAGTTTAAGTATTTCTATACTATTCAGAGATAACTTCTTCTCCCAGCGAATCGCCAATTGTTGTGCCCTACAACAACCCCCCATTTCATATCATTAAAATTCCAAAAAATATATAATGTGAAATGGGTCCTTTTTTAATTTTTATTTCAAATTGGTATCAATTTAAAGTTCTATTTCGCAAAGAGGCTTTTTAATAAAACCAATCAAAAAACCCCGATAGAAAACGATTTATCTTTATCATTGCGATAAAGCGATCGCAAGATCGCATATCGCAATGACAATGAAAATACAATGTAAGGGACATATCGGTTTTTGCCGATGCGAAATCGCTATCGGATATCGGCAAAGTATAAAATGACACAAGTAATGATCTTTTCTACCATGCGATGCGAAATCGGCAATCGGCGATAACATCTAAAGCGCAACTAAACTTATCTTCATCCGATGCGATGCGATATCGCTATCGGAAATCGGTGATTCACCATCCTAAGCGGTACTATCAGCGATACCCGACGCGATGTGATATCAGATATCGGCGATCGGGGGTTCCAAGCAAAACCAATGAAAAAACTTAGCATTTCCCCGATGCCCGATTTCGCAAGAGGTAAATGACACATTTCCCAAGGTAACAGTCATAAAGGCAGTTTGATTTGATTTATTCGTAATTAAGGCCATATCCTTTGGAAAAACCGCTCATCTGTGTTCAAACCTCCAAATCGCCCTCAACATGCTTCAAATAAATCATTTATCCATTAATCGAAGAAATTGTAATTAATGAGACTGACAGGCCGTAATGATCATTTAATAAGAAAAACAGGCTTGAAGCCATCCACGTATTTGCTCCTAAGGCCACCTCAAGTCGATTAATTACTATGAATGCACCAAGATATATATATATATATATATATTTGATTCATGATATTGTTGCATGCGTTGCGCTTATCTTTCACTCTGCGCAGAATTCTTTCACAGAAACAGAAGAAAGTGGAATGGGAAAGAAATCCAAGAAGACTACAATGCCTACTGCTCCGCCAGCCGCAGGGCTAACTGTCGCAGATCCAACTGGGAAGAACAAAGAACTAATATCAGATACAACATGCCTAGGACTCCCCAAGACCACTTGCCAGGCGACCTATAATTTGATTGAGGCCGAAGGGCCAATGGCGACCGAAGTGGAGATTTTATGCGACAATACCAGCAAGTCCGATGCGAATCTAAAAGACTTGGCTGATTCCTTCCTACACAGAATAGCGGCTCGCGAGCAGTTTCTTCCTTACACAGATGTAGTAAGGTGGGCACTCCAGGAGCTCCCAATTATCGATAGATTGTTTGAATCTAAGGATGGAAGGGTTTTCGGTTCGTTTCGAGCCGAAGACCTACGGCTAATGTATCCCCTGCCACGAGAAGAGAAGAAGTATAATGCTGCGTTTTTGGAGAAGTTTCGAGAAGAAAACGAGACCGAATCTAAACCTATTCGAGACTGGAGACATAATCCAGCAAAACACAAGCACGAGGCCTCGGGTAAGTACTCAGTTGACTCCCTGTGTTCACCTTACTGTTATGCTGGAGTTATGATGTGTAGGCTATGGGGAATGCATGACTCTGCCAATATCACCATAGAAATGGTTCCCCTAATTGAGGCAGCATGCAGTGGGGAAATCATGGACTGGGCGGATATATTGTCCGACAAGTTAGCCAAAGCCATTATTGACTTCAGGTCTGACTATCGTGTCACAGAAAGGGTTATTCCGCCATTTTACTGTAGTGCATATATTATGGATGTGTTGTGTTTTAATTCTAAATTTCCTGTACTGGGATGGAGGTGGACGTCGCAAGACCCCACACCCATTCACATATATCATCGAAAACTTTGGAAGACTAGTTATAAGCACCACATGTACGAAATCTGCAACGGTTTTATGTTACCAATTCATTATTCAATTTTTAATAAGCCTGCCCCTAAAATATCCGAGCAAGCAGCGGTAGATTTGACTGCAGTAGCGAGTTGGTTTGGGGAGGAGAAATTCACTTATATCAAAGTCTTTGGCAGTCAGGCTAAGCCACATGTGCTACCACTTTACATCCTCGATAAGCTACTTGCCAGGGAGGTAGCTTATCAAATCAGCGCTGAAGGGGTTACCCAAACCCTGAAAAGAGCTAAAAAACATGTTTGGCCCTCTTTTCCATTGCGAATTGGAATGTATACCCTGCATGACATCAAGCATGCAGAGAAGGAAGCCGAGAAAATGAATTTTCTCACCCTAGCTACTCTGCCAAGGAGGCAGTGTGATCCAAGAAAGATCGCTTACAATGCGCTCAACCAGGCCAAATTGGCCAAGGTCGAGCACAAAGAAGACAAATTCGAAGATTTATTCGCATCAGCCGAATCACTATATCAAGTCAAGTCGCTTTCCCGAAATGTTTATAATGATGAAGGGCTAGTTGAGTTTAACAGAATCAGAGAACAGAGGTTGCAAACTCTACCTCTAGACCTGTTAGCAACTGTACTGACAGCAACCAAGTCAAGCGAGTCTGAACAACGACATAATACACCACCTCCTACTACATCAAAATAGCAGGAGGAAACACATAGCCAAAGGCAAGAGGTAACTCAGGAAAATGCACAGCAACAAGAAGAAACCCAAGCAAAGACCCAAGAGGAGAGCAGCTCTAAAGATAACCATGATCCATTAGTTGATCCGAATTTGCTTCAGCAATGGAATCAATTCAGTACAATCATCAATAACTTAGAGTGCTCAAAAGATGATGAGGTTTCAAAGGAAGGTGATACACAGGAAGCAACATCGAAACCAGTTTCAGGTGAAACCAGCGGCCTGCCCAAAACAACAGAACTAGAGATAATTCCTAAAGATCCAACGGGAGAGATCGTTTTGCAAATTGAAGAAATCCCCCCTTTAGATATATTTTACAGCCCCAAGCATAAAGCCGTCGTAAAGCGACAGAGGAAAAGGAGAAGAACTGATCAACCTTCCCCATTCCCTGAATCAACAGTAACGGGCAATGTTGTATGGAAAGAGAAATTCAACCCCTCCGATGACTTAACCAAGCTATCACAGTTCGCTGGAGCATATTCAGCGACGACTATTGATAAAGCAACGGAGGTGAGAAATTTGTTAAAAGCAAAGGATCAAAATATCTCTTCACTACAGGAAAGACTATCAGAAGTTCAGCAGAGGGCAGAGCAGGCAGAGAAAGAATTGCTAGCACAACAACAGAACAATAATCAGCTAGTCAAGCAATTACAAGAACAAAAACAGAGGATAGATGAAGGTGCAGTGCAAAGGCAGAAGGAGCTATCAGTGGCACTGGAGCAGTTAAGAATATCGACTGAGGGAGAAATAAAATCAAAAGATGAACAAATCGCTCAATTAACCACTCAAGTTGAGCAAATGAAAAATCTCCCTAAGATAGATGAATTTAAAGCAGAAGCGCTCCAGCTAAATAAAGGATTGATTAATCAGGTTAAGTTGTTATGTCAACATCTCATAAGAGCAGAACCATTGTGCGAATTGTCAGAATCTATAAGCGAAAAGGTGGACAAAGCAAGAGCCGACTTGGATCAGGCAGAAGAAACATTGACAAACTTTATAGAATGGCAGGATTCAGATGTAGGTCGGGCAGCTAATCTACCAAGAATTCTAGAATCGCACAAAGAAATATTATTCACAGAATGGCAATCACAACTAATGAAAGCAGAAAGAGCGACTTCTAGATGCAGGACAATCAGTGGAAATTTGGTTGAATTAGTAAATAATACATTGTATTTATCTAACATAATTTCCCAATGCACTCCAGGTCAATTAACAACAACAAATATATTGGAGCATTCATGCTATCTAGACTTGGAGAAAAGCGCAAGATTGATCGCTGGAGTCAACAGTCTGACATGGGATGCGTATTGGTTCTTTTTAATCAAACCATATAGCCAAAGAGCCGTCTTGAAGTGCCTAACCGATGCTGTCGGTTATATTATACCCGACATCCAGGATGCCACCTTCGCCGCCCAATTCAGTTTACGCCTCAACAAACCGCCAGAAGTAGAACCAATGCTCGCGATAAGCCAACTAAGGTTTAAGGGCAAACAACTTGAGGCATGACTCATTTCACCGACTGCCAGATCGCCCCTGAGAAATAGACCGCATTTACTGATACCAATTTAGTAGGATTTTGTTTCATAGATCTTTTTAGCTTAGTAGTATTTATAGACCCTTTCATGCGTTTAGAAAGTCGTAAAAGTTTTGTATATGACTTAAACCCTGAAGTTGCACTATTGTACTTCAAGGATATTCTTTTATGAAACTTGACCAATTATTCCCAATTTGATGAGGAAGGCTTTTATGCAAATGTGCACTATTGTCATTGTTTGAAAGCATTTCTGTGTTGAAGAAGGAATTTTGAATAGCGATTGATATTTCGGATCGATCTACAGCTCACATGGTACTATTATCTGCGTCTGTATTCTTTTTTGTTATATGAATTGTTATTGAAATCACTCTTGCTATTATCGCTTATATATATATGTGTTTTCTCATAGCATTCCTTATGCATTCCACTATTAGTTGTTTATCGCATGCTTTCCTTTTTGTTGCGGGATTTTATCCCCTAAGGCTCTTGGGTGGAACCCTAGCAGACTGAAAATTGTCTAAACCAAGAAACATGCACACACACAGCCATTATGCTAGAAAAAGCTATTTCTAAGGTGAGAAGGACGTACCTCAGGTCCTACGTTTGGGTAGTTCCTCAAGGGTGCAAACCCTTCTTCACGTCCCTTCCGCTCCTTTGCCCTGCAAAAACAAAAATTCCAAGGAATGCGACAGTATATGGACAAAGATTCACATGAAAATCATCTTTATGTTATACAAGAAAGGAGTTAGTTATAAACTTTTAGACATCCATCCATACATGAAATTCAAACATGAACATCATTAACATAAAGAAAGAAGCATATCGGGAACAAGACGTGTTTCTTTATTAGACAAATAGAATAGTACAAAAAAGAGCAATATCACTTGAACCACTTCTGTAGGCTCAAAGCTTGGCCTCCTTCTGGATCCGTCCCGCCTCAAGCCTCTAGTAGGTCTCCTTCCAATACTCACTCCAAGATGTCATAACTAAGGGATGAACATCCAATCACAAGGAAACAAGAGTTTCCTGTACAAAATGGGGGAAGTGCAGAAGGCACAAGGGTCTTCAGACCTAATCAGGGGGAAATCTTAGTATAATAACCTTTCTCTATATTCTCTCCTCCTCTTAGGCCTTCCCTTTGGTGTCTTTTTATACCAATTCCAAAGTAGTTTTTTAGTTAGGAATTGGTTGGGGACAGTTGAGGCCACGGGCACTAACAGGTGATCAGCCGGTAAAACCCGCGATCTCTGCCCAAAAATAAGGAGTTTTATAATTTTTTAAGTGTTTTAATACATATACGCGGGTTGGGTATATATGAACCTGCGTATACACGCATTTAACTCAGGGAAATGTCGCGTATAGGGAATAAAACACTATTTTTTAGATTTTGGACCAGGTCTGGAAGGAGGGGTTGCCCTAGGCCATGAGTGCAGCATCACAAACCATAATAGTGAGATTTGGAGCTATAACAAGGAGTTCCATACTAAGTAGTATTCTAGCCACTTGAGATACCAAAAAAATCTCATGGACATCAAAAAGTTCTATATTGGCCTAACATGAAAAATAAAGTAGCTGATTTTGTTGCTAAATGCATGGACTGCCAACAGGTGAAGTCTGAATGTAAACACCCAGTAGGTTTATTGGATCTTATTCCCATTTCAAAATGGAATGGGAAGTGATCTCCATGGATTCCATTACCAGTTTTCTAAGAACCTCCAAATAGAATGACACCATTATGGTGTTCATTGACATGCTGAGCAAAGGGGCTCATTTTGTAGTAGTCAAATCAACTAATTCAACTAGTGAGGTGGCACAAATCTTCATGAAGGATATTGTGAGGTTGCATGGAGTTCCCAAGAATATAATTTTATATAGATATGCCAAGTTCACCTCAAGATTTTAGAAAGAGATATTTGGAGGCTTGGGGACATAATTAGCCTTTAGTACAACTTATCATCCATAGATGGATAAACAAACAAAGAGGAAAAATAGAATCCTTGAAGACATGATGAGGATGTATGTGATGCACCAACCAAAGGAGTGGGAAGAGTACCTTCCACTTATAGAGTTTGCATACAACAATGGATACCAAGAATCTCTAAAGATGAGCCCGTTTGGGGAACTTTATGGAAGGATTTGCAATACTCCTATTACCTGGAATGATCCAGTAAACAAGGTCTTTATTGGTCCTAATATGTTAAAAGAAATGGAGTAGAAAATGCAGATCATCAAACAAAATTTAAAGGTGGCACAATATAGGAAGAAAATCTATGCGGATCAAAATAGGGTGCATATGGAATTCTGAGTTGGGGAACATTTTACTTGAGGATCAAACACAAGAATAATTCCTTGAAAAGTAGGCCATGTACCAAGTCAGCACCATAATTCAGTTGGCCTTTCAAAATACTTAAAAGGATAGGCCCATTGGCCTATAGATTAGCCTTACCACTATTGGTGAAAGTCCATGATATTTTCTATGTTTCATTTCTTAAAAGATATCTACATGACACTAATGATTTTATTGATTGGATTATGTTACAGGTGGAACCAGAGGAAGAGTTCTAGTTGAAACTTATGTGCATCCTAGAAGGGAGGAAGTTCACGCTCCAAAATTGAGCAATAGAGTAAGTCAAAGTGCGGTGGAAATACTTTGGGCCCGAGGAGGCCATGTGGGAAATGGATGACCAATTGAGGGAAACATATCCTTTCTTATTTGTTGAGTAAAACAAATGTAAATACATTGTAAATGTTGTACATAGTTGTGGATATAAATCTCCCTAAACAACAATACTTGGTCTAAATCGTGCTTGTTATATATGGATATTGAACACTGAGGATGGTGTTCCTCCCAAGGGGGAGGGGACTGTGATATCCCCCGGGTAAATATTTTTCTCATTGTAAATAATTGTAATTATGTTAATTGGTTGATAAAGGGACACAACTTTCGTTGCTTTAGGTAGGAGATTGCTTAAGGGAATGGGTGTTTTAAATGGCAGGCATGGGTTGGTTGAAGTGGTCTTAAATCGGTTGACTGTGCAATAACTTCAACCAACTAGAAAACGATAGGCCCAAGTGTCCTTAGTCTTTAACAACAAATAAATAAAGACAAAATTTATAGAGCGGTATGTGTGTTGTCCAAGGAGGGGGGCTGCGTGGAGCATCCGTAAGAGGTAATAGGTTGGTCATTGAATGGGAAAGGAAAAGATAGCTAAGGAAACTTTGGGGGAGCACACAGACACACTGTCTCAGGGATGCACAAAAACAAGAAGAAAGCACAAAAAAAAAAGCCAAAGGAAAGTAAAATTGATCCCTATTGCTAAGTTTTGAACTTTGGATCAGAGCACCAACTGAGGAATCCTCTGACATGAGGCTTGTTGGGTAAAAACCATCATAGAAAGAGAGTAGTGGGTTGCCTGTCAGTTTGAATAAACAATTGGAAGCTAGTGGGTTGATGAACCTATTATATTGGAAGAATTCACTCTGGCCCTTATGAGGGATGAAGGAACCACTAGGAGTTACCTCGGGGATAAATATTTGGTGCTAGAATCACCAATGAACCACCTGGAGAGTGATTTCTTTATCAATCAATAGCTTAGCCACTAATGAACTTTCCTTACTATGAGCTCTCTTCTCTTGAATAGTGAGTTGAAGCTCTTTGCGTTGTGGTATCCTAACGTGAAGTGATTATGCCTAAAATGTTGGAATGGTATTGTGGGTAAATGGTGGATGAAGGTAGTGTGGCCTGGTGACATCCTATTTTAGTTGTTCTATTTCTTAAAAATATCACAAAATAACTCCACCACAAGCACTGGAATCTGGATCAAGGGGTGACAATTACAATAAATACTTGACTACAACTTGTTTATGGTTGGGTGGAGAGTTAGAGACCCACTCTTAGTTGTTTATAAGATAAGTATAATCTTATGTTTGTGCTTGTGAATACTATATTTTCTTGTTATTTGCATAAATATGGCATGCTAATTTGAGGAGTGCTAGTTTCGCATATGTCAATTATATAAATGTTGTGTGGGATACAAGCTTGTAGTGATGTTAAATCTAATGCTCCAACATGTAATTCATGCCTCTGAATCGAATTGGCATGAATATTCTTGTCTACCTATGGAATGTTGATTTCCTATAGGAAATATGGGCATGGGCCTTAGTGGTTATGAAGGAGAGAATCCCTATTCTGTTTATTGCATTGCTTATGGAAGCAACTATTAAGCCTTGTTTTATTATTTTCAAGCTCAAGAAGAATAACGTTCACATGTACGTAGTTTACATACACGTATTTATTCATATACAAATGTTTTATGCATAAGAGCTTCCTTCATCCAGTCGTGGGATTGAATCCCATTTATATTTGCATCAATCATGACTGTAAAATGAGGAAGGCATTCACATAAAATCACAGGGAAGGAATCCATTCATATCTGATAACCATTGTGCAGCTTAAGCATTACACCCTTACTCTTTCCTTCATGAAGTCCCCTTCAATGGTGCCTTTTGACTGTGGCATATGGTTTTGGAATTTTTAGCTTCAACACCCACTATGCTCTACTTTGCACCACATGAGACCAAGACTCGTGATTGTGGTCCTTTGGGACACGTCATCCTAACCTCACTAATCATTCAAGTGTTGGGATAAATCAACAGTCACATGGTTTCTCTCGGTTGTTCCTATTGGTTGTTCATATTCTATCTCCATGTAATCTCAGATCTTTTTCATCCTGAGTTGTTCTTTGGAGCACACCCCTTATTCCTCCTAGGGATCTCCCTTCTTGGATTACATAACACTCCAATCAAGTTATGTAGGCTCATTTCCCAATGGCATCCGTTCTTTTACTTTCCCATACTCGAGTGGGTCCTTATGCCACTTCTCCTGGTCCTGAGTCATCCTAGCTCATCCCCTTGTTACGCTCTTATGAATCTGCCAAGAGATGGACTCTGAGGAATGGGAAAGTTCCTATCTCCATCACGTAATAATCTACCAACACTTATTTACGCACGTCATCCTAATGTTTTTGTTAAGTCTAACATGTCCCCTACTTGTCGACGTTATCTTGGTCCCTTTCATCCTGATGGGTTTGGATGTAAAGCATAATAGTAATTCCCATGATTGAAATCACAAGATGAGGTGGTAATGGTGGGCCACGGCTGCACTTTTTAAGTGAACATGTTTAATGTGTGTGTGTTTGTCTATGTGTTTAAAACCTCCATTGGGCCTCATGAATCGACGAGAAGGGTTAGGTTGTGACCTAGTTTATGAGCGAGTCAACAAATAACATGTGGTTTATGCTAGCCACATGAGCACCACATGGCATGCTCGATGTCATGGAATTATTTAATTGGCCATGACTTCAATTGGCCATATATGTTGATCCGAGAGTCGGATTGGGACAAATTTTATATTGTTGGAATCACGTTGACAAGGAATGCATTGGAATCATTTGTTTTGAGTTTCGAAAGGGTAGAAGAAAGTGAAACATTTAGACCCCATTTCCATAATGCGACTTTGGGAGTCATGTCATCATGGTAACTGCCTCCTGCTAACCTTAATTTAGGTAGGGAATAGTAGGGGGTATGTTACATTAATCAAGCAATGCATAAAGGCACAAGGTTGAAGAACTTCAAGCTTGCCTTGTTCCTCCCAAGAATCGAATAAGACATGACTTATTTTCAAAGCATCAAGTTTGTTTAGGTTTTGAAAGAACAAAATGTGGATGTTGATTAATTAGCCAATTAAACCACATACGAAAAATATGGGGTGTTAAGGTTTAATGGCTCTAGACATTTCAAAGCCCTATCTTAGCATGGTTGTTCTCTCTACAATTAGAACACTAAATTTAAGAAGCCACATGTACAACATGAGTTAGTCCCATGTCTTACGTAAATGTGAAGAGACCCTTTATTCATTCATACATGCTTAAGTAGTAGAACTTGTATGCAATTGAATGTCGAAGGGAAATATCAGCCAATGTAAGTGGAACAATGAATTTCAAATGGGATTTTTATAAGGGAAGTGGGTAGCTCTCTAGTGCTCATTCTCTCTCTCTCACTAAGGTCAGGTTTTGATTTTATGTTGGAACTCTACATTTTATCTTTCTTTTTAATTAGATCATGATATTTGGTGAGGTTTTCTTACTCAACTTCTAGCTTGTTTTGGTTTCAAATTTATTTGGATTATGGAGATTTCTCTCTTCTATTTTTTGGAAGGTTTCTCTTTGGACTTGGGTGAGATATTTAGCTCAAGATCTCTCTACATTGTGAATCTTGAATTTGTAGAGGAAATTTTTTGTATAATTTGGCCCACCCTTTCTGCATGCCTAGTCCTACTTCTCTTTTTTATATGCACT
Organism: Pinus taeda; assembly: GCA_000404065.3. Lineage (NCBI taxonomy): Eukaryota > Viridiplantae > Streptophyta > Pinopsida > Pinales > Pinaceae > Pinus > Pinus taeda. The sequence continues at coordinate 21,277 of APFE030507006.1, forward strand.
CTCTCTAAGATAATCATGGAATATCAAGAGGTCAAGAGAGTTTTACGGGTGCACGACGATTTGATTACGGACAATAGGAATACTCTTGGCACATTCAAAATGAAAATATAGGAACATGAACATCAAATCACCTCACAAAATGCATCGTTTATGGGATTCCTAGCTCATTTGAATTACAAGTAACACAATTAGAATAGCCATGTGTCTTTTTAAATAATAGGTAGCAAAGATAGAATGGAACCATGATTGTCTCTAATAACATTAATTTGGACATTAGAGTGCAAAGGGGAAATTAGGAAAGAAGGTGATTGTTCAACAACTCTTTGAAGCTATGAAATTTGTGGCCTAGAACCATAACACTCTTTGCAAGGAATGGAAGAGGATGTTAGTTGCAACATCTTTTAGTTAAATTATGTATTTTAAATTTTGATTGATATTAGTTAGATTTTATAGGTTTTATATTGATGCCAAATGTTGGGAACCACTCTTAACAATATTTTGTGTTATGTTCTCAAAAAGCAATGTAATTTTGTTGTGGTTTAGCTTAGCTACACACTTTTATTGATAAAAAATTTTCCCATTGTGAATTAAAAAAAAAATGATTAAACATCAAAATAAATAATAATAATAAAATATGGAGAAAAAAATATATTTTTCAAAAAACATTTAAGATAGATATACATTTATTTATTTAACTGTTATACTTTTTCTATTTTTATGGTTAGTATTATCTATTATTTTATGATTGCTAAAAAAAATCAAATATTTAACCAATCATGAAAAAATTTCAAATATATAATTACTATAACTACATAATTATTAAAAATAGCATTGCAATGAAATAAAAATGTAAATATCAAAACACATGCAAAAGTATATTCACCAATAACCTCCTCAAGGATCACTTGAAGAGTAATGGTAAATCTTTTTTTAAAATACTTAAGATTATCAGAAGAATAACAATTTTTTATTTCATTAACAAATTTCAAAGTTACAACTTAAATATTTTTTTTTATTTCATTAACAAATTTCAAAATTACCACTTGAATCTTCTAGCGCTAGCTCTCTAGCTATATGACTTCAAAATCTAACATTGTATCCCTTACTCAAGCTATATATAAACATATTTACACTAAAAACCCCTAGCTCTATAATGGCATTATAAGTCTTCAAAATCTATCATGGTATCCCCTACTCAATCTGCATATGAGCATATTTACACCCAAAAAAAACCATGGATTCCGTTGAATTACTAAGAAACTCCAAGCTTTTATTAACTATCTTACCTCCTAGCATCACTAACTTCCTTTTCATTAATTATGGTGGTTCACTAATTTCCTTTGCATTAATTATGGTGGTTATTTGAGGAATGAAATTTTAGGGCACATGATACTTCTTGGGTTTTGGAATGGAGGGCATGCTATCGAGTTCTTAGGGACACTGTTCTAGTTACAGAGTAAAAGGGATGTTGTCACCTTCTAACCGTTTTTTGCAGGCGTCAGTGGCGAGCATAAGGAGGATGAAAAGCAATTAAAAATAACCTTCATGCAACACTAAATAAGATTATAAGATTATAGAAATAAAAAAAAAAATATGAATAAATATATCATTATTTATTATTCATCATTGTAAGAAATACTTAATTATATTTATATAACAATTCATAAATATTATTAAAATTAATCATCTAATTACAGTGACAAAGTGTCTATTTTGGAATAGGATTTCTAACCCATAGAATATAGACCTTAAGTGTTTCAAGTAGGGATAGAATACAGGCAATGAGAACAAGCAATAGAGTTTCTTCTCGATTACTAGAAGTACCAGTTTTGAGGACTCGTTGGAGGAGAAATAAGTAACCATAATAGAATACAGGTAATCAATAAGTGTTAAGGATAATTATTAAATGTATGATAGAAATATAATTTCCCTTGAATATTCTAGAATATTTATAATAATACGCAAATCAATAGTTAAGATTTCTCTAAATAATTATGCTCTTTTTACTCTTTTAATTAAATTAATTAATTAAAAAAAAATTTATATAAACAAATGTAATATAAAAGTGAGTATTAAACCTAACTATTATAACCAAATATATTTAGATTACGAATCTCCACACTAATATTAATCACAAATGCATGTTATGTACCTGACCGAGTTTGTCATATTCCATCACCAACCCAATTCTAACGAAACTATGACATGACACTAACACCGCCCAGCAAGACACCAACTTGAACTATGCCGCTAATGGAAGAGAATTTACAATTTTGTACTACTCTCGAAAATTATAAGAGCCACAAGTCCGTTCGTGTGGAAAAAAAATGGAAAATCCAGAGTCCAAAATAAAAATATGGAGAAGTGAAAAACAGCTGGTCTTTTTACCAGAAAAGCGATATCCCCTCGAAAGTCCAAATATCCTCTGTAGATTTTTCGAGGATGCCTTTTTTTAATGTGGGTCCAAATATCACCTGTAGATTTTTCTAGCATGCCTTTTTTAATGCGGGAATAAAAAACTATTGATTTTATATATTTTTTTTAGAATCTAGTAATAAAGTTTTATAGTTTAGAGTTTAGTTTAAATATAGTAATTAATTTAAAGTAATAAAAATAAATATAAAAAACAAAATAATTAATAAATATTATATTATTAAATATGATTACTATGTTAATTAATATTATTTATATATATTATGTGTTTTTTTTTTTATTAATAATATATGATTTTTTTATAATAAATTATTACACATATTTTAATATAATAATAAGTTTATATAAAAAATCCATAATTCATGAAAAAAATAATAGAAAAAAATTGTTAAATAAAAAAGAATAAACTAAAATTTCATTACCATTATTCAAGAGAAAACCACAGCCCTTTTAATTTTGAGGAAGACAAGCTCCTAATCAAGGGATATTAAATTATAAAACATATTTTAATATAATAAAAAAATCAATTAATATTCATGAAAGTGGAAATAATAGAAATAAAATGTTAAATAAAAAGGAAATAAAAATAAAAACAAAAAATTAATAACTAATAAAAATGGAAGTTACTAAACAACCATAATAATACCTCTCTTTTTTTCAAGGTAGGAAAACCTATACAAAACCATCTCTGGGTGCTATCCACCAATGCATGCTAACTCATCACTGTTATTCAAAGAAAATCAAGCCACCTAGAATAACTTGTTCCTAAGTCCAAACAAGACAAGCTCAGTCAAGTAGAAGCAGTTTTAGAGCATACTCAAAGCCCTAGCTATAATAAAACCTCAACCAGTCACCTTACAAATAAATAAATTTAAATAATAATAATAAAATAATAAAACTTGAATTTCCAATATTAAACTATAAACAAACAGACATCAATAAAAAAATAATAATATTAACAAAAACCTCTTAAGTTCACTTAAAAATAAAATAAAAACCAAAAATATAAACATTAATCTTTTTCTGAAAAACAAATCAGTAACAAAACTATTTATAAATAAATCTATAAAAACAACCTAAAATAAATAAATAAAAATAACTATTTTAATTCCCATAAACACATTAAAAAAATATTTTAAATAAAAATAAAAATAAATAAATATTTTAATTTAAATAATTAAAAAAAAAAAAATATAAAATATGATAATTTTTTAGCATTAAACCACCAAAGATCCATCTACACTTGAATTTAAGAAAATAAATACATAAGCTAAAATCCATTAAAATAAAATAAACCTATAGATACTCAACATCAATATTCGTCTGTTAAGCTCAACCTTCATGCTCTGCTCCCAATACGGGGTAAAATGAGTAAATAATGAATCACTCAGAGTATCGGTTTAATTATAGGCGAAATCATACCAACACTGATGAGAAATTGAAGGTAGTGAGCACAGAAATATATTTATTAATCTAGAAAATGTTTACAGTCGCAGGCGCTGCGAGCAAGTGTGAGAAAATCTCAGATGTCCCTTGCCCCATCTTACAGCCAGTCTCATTACGGCAGCGCTATGCCTGATGTTAATACTAAGCTATTCTTATAATTTCTATTTATCTACTTTCTGGAGGAGAGGAGCTTCTGCCTCTGCTCTGCAATGTCCGTCTCGCCGAAGTGATCCTCCGGAATCCAGTCCCCAGTGGTCGGATCCCTCATCCAGAACGCTGTTCTCTTTGTATTCCCTCCGCCTCCGCCCGCCTTACTCCCCTCTGGAAACTCCCGTGCCGCTACTCCGCTTGATCTCATCGCTTCGGCCGCCGCTGCCGTATATTGACTGCAAAATAAAAACGACATACAACAGCTAAACATCATTTCTTTGTGGTTATGCACTCGACAAAACCCTAAAGCTACGGCCCTAATCTCACCAAACAGAAGTTTTATGGAAAAAAGAATGCAATATAGGTTTCATTTTTGTTTTTCCAGAGAGAATCTGGAAGTGCATACCGAGAATGAAAATTTTTGATGTCAGACAGCAGAGAAGACAATCTGTGCACAGATAGAAGGCGCTTTGCCATGATGAAAAGAGGGCAAAAGCAATGAATCTCCTGGAGAAAAATCGGAGAGAAGAGGAGGGGGTGAGAATCGAACACGAACAGGCGAGATGTGTTACTCTTCACCGATTTGGGTGAGAGATGATATGCCTGCCTTTTAAACTTGATTCTTTGCCATCCCCACCGTCAATTAGGTCAAAAGTAACATCAGTAGATTACCGCTATGATTCTAAACTAAATTTGCGATGTACCTGTCACAGTTAGTCGACTTTACTGAAGGGTATGTATGAAATCCAACATGCATGAACATTACCAAAATCAACATCAACATCAACATGAGGTATCTCTAACTTGGGGTGGGGTTAAGTCAAAGTATGATATTTAGTAAAGCAGTAGTCAAACCTGTTATAATAATTATAAGGTATGGATGTTTTAATTACTGTAAAAGGTGTGGGTCTGACATGTGTAAAATAGTTATGTAGATACATGAGTTATGAGTTAAGAGTTAGTGTTATAATATAACTTGGTTGCTTGATATAGATACATGTGTAAGATAGTTATGTAGATACATGAGTTATGAGTTAAGAGTTAGTGTTATAATAAAACTTGGTTGCTTGATATAGATACATGAGTTATGAGTTAAGAGTTAGTGTAATAATATAACTTGGTTGCTTGATGGACTTGGAATCGGCATAGTGTTAGTTATATAGATATATGAGTTAGTGTTATAATATAATTTGGTGGTTGGATAGACTTAGAATTGGGTAGTGTAATTTATAAATAAAATGGTTTTTTCACGATTAATTTTTAGGTTAGTTTTAATCAAAATTTAATAGAGGTTTTTAAAAGTTTGAGTTTAAATTGTTTAATGTGAATAATTCCAGTGTTTTATGGGTTTTCAAGAGTGATAAATCTATTTATGCTTTCAAAAATGTATTTTAAACTACAGCAAAAATCTTGAAATTGTAATATTTTGATAAATTCTTGTGAAAAAAGCTATTTCATCCATAAATTAAACTTAAAATCAAATAAAAATTTGATAAAAACTTAAATACATATATTAATGTCATATTTTAAATTATGACCATCCAACTCATTTTATATAATTATTACAACATGAAAAGTAATGGAAAATAAAAAGTGTGGTGAGTTATTAGTTGTTTTTTTTAATTGTAATTTCTCATAAATTCATGAGATGTGGGTTTTATTATTTTATTTTCTTAGTGTATAAATTTCACATCAATGAATTTTAATATTATATTAATATGAATATTCATTTAATTTATTTTATAAAATATATTAATTTAAATTAAAATATTTATTTTAATTTTAAAATATAACATATTAATATTTTATTTTAATGATAAGGATATATTTAATAAGCCATGGTAATGAATTAATGTGTTATTTTTTAATATTGATTCTTAAAATTTTCTTTTATGATGTAAGGCTTAGGTTTCCTCTTTCATAAATGTCTAGGAGCCAAAGAATCACATATGTATTGTCGGAAAATCCTTAAGTGCACCCATATCCTTAAATAAAAGAAGGGATAATGTTGAGATATTGTGTAGTAGTTCGAGGTGTTTTTCATAGCCATATATTCTAAATAGATTACTTAGGGTACAATCACTATGTTTCCTCCCATGACCATGTCAAGTGACTCAAGATCCATAAGTAGTGCTCAAAATATTTTAATGATGCATGTGACAAGGATGCCCTTAAAATGCCACTTATATTAATTCGAGTTGTTGGTATATGACCTTGATACGTATAAGCAACCTTTATGCCCTAAGGCCCATGTTTCCTTCCCTTACCATGCTAAGGACTCTATTACCCACACTTAATGCTCATATCCTCTAAGGTCATTGATATCCCCAAGTGGAGATGAGGGTTATACATTGGGAAAAAGATTTACTCACAAAAGCGCATACAAACTTTTAAGATTGTGTGCACATTCTTTTCATTTGAAATTTTTTTAGGAGGGAGTGATAATTCTAGCATGCATGTTTGCTGATTTGGTTGCCTCAAATTTAGGTTTGGAGTGACAAACCTAGTGATTCGAGCTACAAATATGCTAGAACCTCTATTTTTCTAAATATCTCTCAATAACTCTATTTTTGACATTATTTTTGTATAGGCTACATAAATTTGTCATTGCAAAAGCCACACACACAAACACACACACATATTGGAAGCTCAGATTTACCACAAGTCATGTTTGATTATAGATATTTTGGGTCGGTAAGATGATCTATCCTCAAGACATAAAATCTTGAGGGAAAGAGAGTCGGAACCATATAGATAAATGTGATGAGTAGAGAGTGTCGCCCCTAAAACCTAAATGTAAAATATAAAGAGTTAAGATAAAAAAAAACCCTAAAAGATAAATAATAAATCTAAGTTTTATCTAATAATAATAATATAATTTGAAGGGTTTA